>SJJU01003095.1:0-36030 GCA_012932125.1 Conopomorpha cramerella
CGGGTTTCATCACGATGTTGTCCTTCACCGTACGAGCGTTGCGTTGCGTACACGTCCAGTAGCCGGACTCAAACCCGCGACCTCCCGATCCCAAGTCAAGTATCCGACCAACTGGACCACAGACGCTCTCTATAAGAGAAATTCTTTCATAATACGTAAAATGTTGTAGATATTATTCTCTTTTATAAAAAAAGGTGCAGATCCTAGACAGCCTAGATGCCCCTATTTATATAGCCAGAGGGTGTCCACTCATGCTTATCCTGCGCCATATATCTCTGACATTTTTTTTTATACAGGAGCTATTACAGGAAAATGTATTTAAGTACATGTGAGGAAAAGTTATAGTGACAAAGTATGCCACTTATCAATATATATTCGGCATCAATCAATCATATTGACAATCAGACATAAAGATAAATTGCCGTCACGCTTGGTGTCGTGTTCACTATTAATTCGTTTTGAACGGTGTTCCGCTGCGATTGCTGTTTTGTTTCAAGTGGAACATAGGAAGTGTTTGATTAAAAAGGTGTTTTTATTCAATTGAAAATGAACACGGGTACACTCGACCAATTTAATACATGGCCTTACGATTCTACGTACATTGATATAAGAATAATTTGCTTGTTTGAAACACAATCTATAACATTTTTTTTTATCACTAAGAACAAGCGTTTGACCACCATCCTGCCTGATGTTAAGCAGCGATTTGGTCTACGATGGAGCACTCTTGTTCAGTAGGTACCTATTCACCCGCGACTTGAAGACCTTCAAACTATACTGCGCAGGAAACACAGACTCCGGCAGGTCGTTCCACATGATTTTGTTTTATGGATAATGCTGCGTACTATCGCAACAGCAGTAAAAATAAAAACTGTATGTGGCCGAAAGATGTTTGTAATGCGAGGGTTCTGTCCGTAGGTGGCTGTATGTAAGTAAACACAACCGAGAAATAAAGAAAGACAGAAGTGTAAGTTTCCTTCGCAGTATAGTCCGAAGGTCTTCAAGTCGCGGGTGAATAGGTATCTAATGAACAAGTGCGCTCGATCGTAGACCACATCGCTGCTTAACATCAGGCAGGATCATAGTGATAAAAAAAAGTATCGAAAAATCACATTTTATTGCAATGGCGCGCGCCATCGTTGAAAAATTGTTTACCGACTTCAAAAAAGGTTCTATATTCGGCTACATTATTTTTATGATTGTTACTTCAAAACTTTTGACTAGGTGAACCAATTTGGATGACTTTTTTTTGTTTGAAAGTTCCCGTTTGGCACTATTTAAAGGTTCCGACAATAGCAACCATAAGAAAACCATAAAAGTTATTCTACGGATATTAGTAGTACTAAGGTAAAGGTACCTTTGGTTTGATTTTCGCGTGGCATCTATAGATACTGTTAGTCTGACTTTTGTATAAATTAAGTACAAATATATGAAATTAGTGGACAAGTATGGGCTGATGATGATGATGATGATGATATGAAATTACATCCATAATAGTATAGGCTGGACCAAACCTTCGAGAACATGCTGTCTTATAAGTCTATTCGGGAGAACCATTGGATACAAGCAAACATCGTAGGACAAGGATGACTTTTTCATTTAATGTACATTCGGTCACACAGTAGATCACAAAAATGACGCTTCCTGCGTAACTAACGTAAAGCTTTTATAACGTGACAAGGAAGGAAATAAGCTTCTTGTACTATTTCGAAATTCGTACGAATTTCAGCCATTGTTCATTTTGCCGATCGTACTATTTTATTCCTTGCGATTTTTCTCTATAATCCAATATAAGTTTTCAACCAAATTTATGATGATATATTTTAATGTTTGAACCCGATAAGCTCACCCTAATTTTTTACTCGACGTTTCGACATTGAAGCTTAACATCCATCAACTCGGCCGTTATTCTCGATTCAAACATTACAATGCAATCCCACTTTTAATTTTAGTATAAAATATTGTGCGGTGCTACCGACGTTTTCATTTCGTTCCCGTGGGAATTTTGGGATAAAATGTAACACATATTTTCAGTGATACTTTAGCTTTCTAGTGAAAAAGATTTTGTAATTCGGTCGGTTAGTTTTGATGTTTCACTTCAGGATAACGTATAACTTTTTCAACGTCCGCACATTTAGGTCCTTACTAATAATGGCAGAATTGCTATTTAGAAGATACACATAGCTTAACTTGTCAGGTGTATGTCAAATACGGAATAACCAGTTCAAGTAGACCTGTAATAACCGTTGTATAAGTGACAATGCGTTTACTGGTAAGGGGGTAAGTATATTTCTAACTAGAGATATGTGATGCATAATAATATCTGCCTACCCCACTTTTCAACATATTAATAACGACTTAAGTATCTCCTCTACGAACTGAAGTAGGTAGATCAAATAATACTCATAAATTAAATATTACCTACTGATCCAAATTTCTCAGTGAACTTTGTTACCACCAACGCTACTTTTTCTTGAACGGTAATAACGTTATGTACGCTTTATTAGCAAAAAAACTAGGTACCTAATAAGAACAATTTCCCATGTCAATAAATATCTTACACTCCACAGCAATGTTTATTTTCAGATCTCAGTACGGACGTATACAATTTTAAGTCATACTGTACTAAGAGCAGAGCTTTAGAGTCATAAGTTCAATTTAAAATGGCTGGTGGCAGGTTGAAGTCTATGAAATTACATACATCAGGTGTGGGCGAGCCTTTTCAGCGAGAAATATGATACTGAGTAAATTTTTCAATATCACATTGTATGCTTAGCATGGACGCCACGAATCCGCCGAGATGTTCCTGGAAATCGACAAAAACCGTGTCTAGGCAAGGATCAGCGCGCGTGTTTGTTGACTTTTCGACCTTCTCTACCCACTCGTGGCGTCCATGCTAAGCGCATATTTCATAGCACCTGGAACCTATTTCGCAGAGTTATTCAACATAGCTGTGCCCCGCGGTTATTCCTGTTTATTTTGTTCGTTTCCGACAGGCCGCGTGTAGCCGGTAAGAAAATTCGCCGAGTATCAATACATAGTAAAAAACAAAGTTGCCTACCGCTGTCTATCCCTATGAATGGTTAAATTTAAAAAAATACGCAACGTCTTTTGATGGGGTTCTCTTTAGAAGATACAGTGATTCTTGAAGAAGATACCAAAACAACATTTGTCGGATCAGCTAGTATACAATACTTTCGTACCGTTTTTCACGAACATGGCAAGAATATGCTACGGATCTCGGCACCAAATGCATGTAATGTCTGTTGCAGACATGAAAATTAAATTAATATCTCAGTTTTGTAAAATTCGTGTGTAGAAACGACACGATTTCAGACGATTTTTCTGACCGTGTATACTCTTCGGATACGAAAACACATATGTACAGTTAAGAGCACATACTTTTAGAAGATACATAGAGGTTTTGTGTGTCGTCTAACAATGGTAGGTACGTACTTATAAAACAACATATACACACTGTTATGTCTTAGGCAAACGTTAAGGAAATGACAGAAGATGACAATTATTAGGTTAGTAATGAGATTACATTTCCTGAAATTTCCACATAAACTACGTAATCCCGAATAAGACCTTCATAAGGCGTGCTATAGTTAAAAAAATAACGAATAAAAATGTAAATACCACCTAAATGAGGTTTCATCACATCAATGTAAAACACAAACCTTGGTCGCTTGTATCAATTAGTGGATAGGTTGTAGTAGGAGCGTCGCCACTCCCTGCCATCGTCTGACTGGGATCAATCAATCTTGACACCCACTTACATACATAACACTAGTACAGAAAGCTCAGAGTCTCATCGGTTCCGCATAAAACGCATGCAATCTCTAGCAACGTAGCGAAGCTAAATGAACATTGAATGAATTTACTAGCTGACCCGGCAAAAGTTGTTTTGTCAATACACATTATTAAGTGTTTCCCTGCGATATGAGATTGCACATATTGTTCCTTTACTGCAACAACGCGACATCTCAAAATGTGACACTGTTGAAGTAACAATCTCATTACTATATTACTAAGGATTATTTTCAAAATAACACAGTATTGTGTAAATGAGCGATACCTATGTATTAAACATAATATAAACATTGCTCTATAATCACTCTATCTATGAAATACCACATCAAAATCCGTCTGAATAGGAACAGACAGCGTGAGGTAGCTTTTTTCATACTGTGTATTGATTTAAACCCAAAAAAAACACTAAACATAGACTTACTTCTTATACCTCCAACAGCATGTGTAGGTACAAAGTTTCATATTGCTCGGATAAGTAATTTTCGCGTGAATGCGTAACAACCAAAGTTATATTCGCATTTATAATATTAGTAGGGATTATAGACTATATTACTAGTTCGCGCGCTGTAAAGACTCCATTTTGACTGGTATGACTGATAAAACTGACTGATAGTGATTATGTTTTCATATTAGTTCAGAAAACAAATCTCATTCGATTCATTATCTATTTTTTCATATTCATATCATTTATTGCACTCATGTTGAAAGTAAGATGTTACATAGTAAAAGCATCAAACATGAACCCTGTTAGGGCATAGCAAACATTCTTCGTCATTTATTTTGTGTTACATCGATTGTGCTTAGTAAATACATATTTCCAATTTATACGTACCTATATAATAAATAACATGTTCATGATTTCCTACGTTTTCATTTGTTTTAACATAGATTTGTTCAGATATTTATGAACGTGGCTGGTACGAGGGCGTGTTCAGTCCGTCATGTGAAAAAAGACCTCCGGCTCATAGGGAAATATTTGAGTAGGAGGGTCAAACGAAATCGTTTCCATTCGTGTAATGCCTAGTGACTAATCAAGTAAAAAGCAATTAGCTAGCATTCGCAGTTGATTAAGGAAGCTTTTATTCGGCTTCGTCGAGGGTCGCAGGATCACTTGTGGAGGGAATAAGAGATTTCTATGTTTGATTAACGAACGGTTTTTTTTTTCTTCGTCATCATCATCAGTCACATGATGTACACGTGTTTTTTTTTCATATTGATATGATATTGGATGGGCTCATTGTATGGATGTTTAGTATGTATGCCTCTATTCCGTAGGGTCGTGGGTTCGTTAACCACTGCTGAGTACTTAGGCTTTTAAGAACTTATTGGATGTGTCTTGACGTTTTATTTTTATAATATGTATGTTTTTAAAAGAAAGGAAATGTATGTATAGGTTTCCATAACACAACTGGCACTCCTAGACTGTAAGTAGGTATAAAGTATAAATCAACCAATCCACACATAGTATAAAACAAAGTCGCCTCCCACTATCTGTCCCTATGTATGCTTAGATCTTCAAAAATACGAAACGGATTTTTACTTTTGTAAATAAAGTGATTCTTGAGGAAAGTTTATATGTGTAATACATGCATACAATAGCAAAGAACACTTAAAAATGTATATTGGAAAAACAGTGTTTGTCAGGGTCAGCTAGTCTTTTATAAAACCATCTATCTTGCTAACTATTTTGTCGTCTTCTCAACTGAACTAGTTATTTTGTTATTTTTTCCGTAGGCGGGCATTATAAGATGATTGAAGATGATAATCGCGCGGCTCTTGGCAAGCTTCCTCTGGCAGCTATATCGCTAAGTCACCACTCAAATGGCCGAGTCGCGGTCGGTCTGAGCTGAGAATCGCAAAGATTAATGTGAAGAAAAAACCTTGAAGTAGTCTTTCGTAGACATAGTCCGGTCAATAACTTTTTTCTTAGGCGGAAATGATATTAAAGAGAAGAAATTATTTTTGTTTTATATGTGACATTATGGTGTAAATATCAGTTAAACACGTCGTCTCAAGGCGCGTCAACATTTAACAAGAAACTGTTAACTTATCGCTATTGTTAATGAAAGTAAACTAAAGTTAATAATTCCATTGTCTTTGAATTATGTAATTGTACATATTTTTATCAGTGACAAGCCCACCACCGCTCAAGACCAACCTACCTCTCGGCGTACAGGCCATTGACTGGAGACGTGCGCGTCTACTTGTCTATGTAAACTAATAGTTTACATACATTTATACATTTCATCTATCAAAAAAAAATTCAAACGATTAGGACAGTAATATAAATTCATATCCGTCCCCAACTAAGTAAATCCCAATTAAAAATACAAACATCCAGCCGTGAATACCCACAATATTAGTGTACGTACGCTTTGATCTTTGCGCTGTTATTGAAATATTGCTTCTGTAACAGATAAATTGTATGTTCACGTACTGCGCGTCCGCGCGGTCAGAAGAACCAGCGCTTTACGATTTGCACGGCCCTAATGGCTGCTCTGGTCGTAGATTTACTCCAGAACAACACCCGCCACTGACGGGAGCTTTTTGCACGTGGATTTACTTCAACAGATTTATAAAATCTGAACACTTACCAATAAAAAATGTATATGAGGATAAAGTTATTAGATGTTTCCTCTCTTTTAAGCCTTGTGTCGCACTCATTAACATGACAGGAACTGAACTTGTTTTTTTCTTAATTATAACTTCCGAGTGTAAGTACGTATGTTCAAACACACAATACATTTCTTTTGTTTTTTTTTATGTAAGTCAGCTGTAAATAATATATCGTTTTATGGTTTATCTAAATCATTCTTATATATAAAAATGAATTGCTGTTCGTTAGTCTGGCTAAAACTAGAGAACGACTGAACGGATTTGGCTATGTTTGGTCTTAGATTACACGTGGAAGTCAAGGGAAGGTTTAAAAAGTGCAAAAGCCACTTCCTATAGCAAAATAAATGTTTGCGGAGACAACTAGTATAGATATAAAAGGAGAAGCTGACAATCAACGCACAGCTCAAACGGCTAAAAGTAAAAACATTAAATTTGGCAGGGACTTAGCTTAGGTACCGTAGGAGTGCAGTCAATTTCTACATGCCGAATTTCTAACGAGCACGGGAAAACCCGGTTGTATGAAAAGTCTAAACCTAAGAAGTTAGACACTTACCCCCTTGCCAATAAACGCCTTTTTATTTACACAACTTTTATTACAGGTCTACTTGAACTGTTTATTCCGTATTTGACATACAACTGACAAGTTAAGTTGAGCTTTGTGTATCTTCTAAATAGCAATTCCGCCATTATTGGTAAGACCCTTAAAATTCGCCGTGTACGTACCTTAGGGTACGAAAAGCTTAAATACGACAGTATTTTGAAAAATTATAACAGGAACAGGAATAATAGGTATATATTGGCTAAACAATGTTTGCCGGGTCAGCTAGTTAGTAATAAAGGAGCACAGAAAAGTGAAAAACGGAGCGGGGCTACAATAGTCCCTTCCGTGTCTCAGGAAGCAGTGTGAGAGTATCACCGGAGCGATCTTTGGATTTCCCAGAATCTCCGAATTGCAACGTCGATCGATAGAGGTCATTGTGACTCCGACACAACCCAATCATTCTTCTAGACGGCTGGGTATCCAGAACGACATTGGAAATAGAGTACAAGATGATTAATACATCCTTAATGTTTTCCTAACTAATGGTCCCCGGAGGAGCACTCTTACGTCATAATTATGGTAGGCGAAGGTTAGGCATTTGTGGCAAAAAGTCTAAACGGTCCATTCGACCGCATACACAATTCGGACTACGTAACTAGTTTTACGAACCAATACTTTTACGTCCTTGTACGGAACTAGTTACGATCGAGTAATGTACACGTCCTTGGACATGCCCGATCAAGAATATAAAACCATCTAAGATAAACATTACTGTAATAGTCTCGAAGTTATTTGTCCATGACTGGGATACTGTTAATTTGTTTTTCCTTTGTTAGTAACTAGTAATTTTTTTTTGTGTTGCTCAGAGTGTGTGTATTGTTTGGTTTTTATAAAATAAATAAAAATAAATACACTTCACGCCTTTTAATCCCCAAACGGGGTAGGCAGAGGCACTTGCTAAAGCAAATGCCCACGGTTCACCGAGCGTATTTAACCGGGAGGTCGCGGGTTCGAGTCCTGCTACTGGACGTGTACCAATGGGATTATTTTTCAGTGCCTATGCAATGCTCGTACGGTGAAGAACAACATCGTGATGAAACCCGCACACCACAAGGTGTGCGAACCCTATAACGGCGATGGGCTCACCCCCTGTCACGTTGGGTTAAATACGCTTGGTGAACCGTGGACATTTGCTTATTAAGTAAGTGCCTCTGCCTACCACCCCGCTTTGGGATTAAAAGTGTATTAATTTTTTATTTTACAACATTTTTTATAGAAACGCGCACTGACATGATAATATTAAAAGTTTAAAACGGGCATTATTGGCTATGTGCAAAGCGAGTAGTGGCAGACAGATAACGACCGCAGCGCACAACACGGCAGAAATCGGAAACAAATGCGGATGATCAGCTGTCAAGTGTTGATTGCAGTACAAAATCAAAGCAAAGAAATGGGCCATGACTGTTGTTGCGTTGTTAAATTTTAACGTGTTGCGTTCTTACATGCTCGGCTAATACTAATTTATTGCATTTTATCTCAGTTTGTGGTTGGAAACTAATATTATGTGTAATAGTATCAAACCCGGTTTTTATTATTATATTAATTTTACAAACTATTGAATAAATTTCACTTATATAATATTGTCAACAATACTATTTTAATCTTTGGTTTTATTAATATTTGCAAAGAAAACTAACAATATTTACATTGTTATTATTTGACAGCTTCCGCAAATGTTGTAAACGCTACGCGTCGCCACCGTCGCGCACATAGCCAATACCTACCATTGCGAAATGCAAATAAATTGAATTGAATTGATTATATGCCAACTGTACGTGAAAATACAGGATGTTCACGTAAAACATGATCTGCTAGGCTGTGTTAAGATAAAGATTACTGTATATAAATCTTACCACTCAAAGGCAAACTCTACACTTCTAGCCCAGAAAATTATTAAAAATATATTCACTTTAAAAAGTACCCCGAGAAACCTGAAAAATGTCACGAGTCTTTCCACGGACTCTATAAGAAGATAAGGTCTTTGTTCCCTTTCTTTTGTATGGAAGAAGACAAGGTGGAATTGAGGTCATCGTCGAAGGCATCTATCAATACATTTGAAGGGTGATAATGGGAAAAAAATACGGTAAGTATTCCACCTCTATAGGAGAATTAATTGATACCGGCAAGTTTCAATATCGACCAACTTTAGTAACTGATCTGTGAAAACAGCAAAATTACATGAATCGCCAGGTCAGACAGAGGTCCAAACTGTTTAGCCTTACTTGCCAATGTTTCATGAGGAGGAAAATTGAGGTATTCTCTAATTGATAGATATCTTTCCATCGCTTCAGGAATCGTCGACGTTGACGTCGAATTTCGCGTTGATAAATGTGATATGATGGTGACCAAAACCGTTAGTATCTACAGCTTTATTTACGAAAGAAAGAAACAGATTTTATTTTCAGTTAAAATAAATTGGCAGTGGAGCAGTAAACACGAATAAAAACATAGGTACAAAGAAACGGCAAAAATAAAAACAAAACGAAATGAATTTAAAAACAAGGACTAAAACTTAAAGATGAATTTCTTCATAATTATAGTGTAGTTACGTCGTTTTATTAAAGATACATACACCTTTAACATCTTTGACGCCAGGGTCATAGTCTTGTGGTCAGAGCACCTGCCTTTCAACATAATTCTTTAGCGACACTGAGACCTTTGTTGTGCGTCTTTGTGTTTCATATTTCATTGCATTCCAAGTTTATATGTAAGTATATCATTCTGTGGCACCCATATCTCGGTCAGATTACTTACTGTGAGTGAAGGTGACAGAAGAAGATGTAGATACTATAGAAAAAAATCCAGGGTCATCCTTATTACGTCTCACGGAAACATCCTGTAGGTACAGTCGATCAAAAATCTGATGTACCATTCTGAAGTCGAAAATTATGTGATTTTTTTAAACACATTGAACAAGCGTTTGCCTGATGTTAAGCAGTGATGTAGTCTACGATGGAGCACACTTGTTCATTAGGTACCTATTCACCAGCGACTTTAAGACATTCAGACTATACTGCGCAGGAAACACAGACTCCGGCAAGTCATTCCACATCCTGGCCGTTCGCACTATGAAATGAAAGTAGACGCAAACCGATGACGTTTTGCCGCTCTTCTATTGTAAAAACGCGCTGAGGGTATTAGGTTATGCAACTCCGTAGCATACTCTCCGAAATGCACCCGTTAGAAGACAGATATTGATTTTTAATGGACATGAAGGTCCTATTTTACCTATCGCAATATAACAACTCTTACTGAATGATTTTAGAGACACAGGAAGTATTATCAAAACTGATAGAACATTTTCTTGGCTGACCACCCATCTGAGTTTTAAAACAGACTTTCTTGAATGCCTAGTACTATTTTTATCCAATACGATGGTCAATGAGCTAAAGTAAATAAAAATATGTAAATACACTCCACGCCTTTTTATCCCAAAACGGGGTTTGCAGAGGCACTTGCTAAAGAAAATGTCCACGGTTCGCCAAGAGTATTTAACCCAATGTGACAGGGGGTGAACCCATCGCCGTTATAGGGTTTTGATGTGTGGGTTTCATCACGATGTTGTCCTTCACCGTACAAGCGTTACGTTGGGTACACGTCCAGTAGCCAGACTCGAACTCGCGACCTCCCGGTTACAAGTCAAGAATCCGACCAACGACCACATACGTTCTTCGACGTCTGAATGACAAAACCAATAAATATGTAGTGAAACAGCGTCCCGAAAAGGAAACTTGTTATATCCAATAGTGGATAAAGAGCTTATCACGTGATATAATAAGTTTTCTACTGAATGAGTAGAGGAAAATCGAAATTGGCGGAAAAATTCCCTGTTGTTTTTTTTTCACAAAAAATACTTTTTGAAAGAGAATGAACAAATAACGCGTTGTTTGTTAGTATACAGGCAAAAAGATTTTATGTATAAAATGGCACTTCTGAAAATTTCGTAATAAAACTAAAAATACCACATTCTATGGGTAGAGATATGGAGAGTTCTTCGAAAAGTTTTTACCAATTTAATAAAGATATTTGCTTTTCTATATATATATTTAAATTTGCCTGATATTTATGCTTTTGACAACATTTCATATTTTGTTGTATTTTATTTTTTCGCAGTATATTAAAGAACTGTGAAAAATAAAGGACTCGCATTTTTCGTTTCAAAATTAGGTTTCATAATTTTTACTTTGGAAATCGGCTTGCGTTAACGACATGTGCCGCGATTGCTTTATGCAAAATAATTAATTCCTTAATTCGATGGTAAAACCTATTACTGTTATGTTGTTATTACGGCATATAGGGTGGCCCGGAAAATCGTGGATCAAATGAATCAGGTTGATAGATGGGGCTCTTCTGAACCAAAAATACTATTACACCATGAGAAAAATACCAACAGAAAAAATATGTGATTTCTTTAATTTTTTTATGACACGCCTTACTACTTATGTCACGCACAACTACAGCTGATAACCGAAATACCCGGTTTAAACTATTAATACAGTGGCACTATACATTTTAACTTTTGTGTTGTGATAATTGGCATGAACCGAACAGATAAGTTATTTTTATTATTATCAAAGGCAAAGGATTTTCTTCCGTTTCTCCACTCAGCGTGATGTCGAGAAGTCGTCACACAGTCATCCTCCTGACTGATTAACTCGTCGCGCCATCTCTTTTATGATCGTTCACGATGTCTCTGTAGGATCCAGGTTGTACCATAATTTCCACATAGATCCGGAAACATACGAGCAACATAGCCAGCCTAATCCCATTTTAGTCGTGCGACTCTCCGAGCTATTTCCCCGATTTTGGCCTTGTGTATATTACAGAATTCCGGATTTCATCAATTAATAACATTCCAGGAATACTGTGTTCCATTTTTCTCTGTATTTCATAAAACCTTTTGCCCTCACAAAAGACGAAATTAGTCAAAACGGAATGGTGAAAACTAGAAAGTAGAATCTGAGTTTAGGAGTCATACACTTACGATCTCTCAGTTCATATTGTAAAGATCGGCAAGTGCTCATTAGAGGCATAGTTTTAGTGCGATTCCTGTAATCGCTTTTATGGTTGTTACGAGTCAAAGCTTTGCCAATTGACAACGCCACGTTAACTTACGGGAATCGCCCTTATAGTATGCCACTATGTGTCAGTATGTGTGTTGTGATAGCTCAGAAATACACACTGTGATGTCTTAAAGGCTATCGTGACCGCGTCTATACAACAGCACGGAGGCTGCGGGCCTCTAATCCTTTTTAAAGTAAAACTTCCCTTTGTGTGCTCTACCATTTAGTCCCCCCAAGTTCTGAGTGAAAGCAAACAGCTAACGCAACAAAGAACTCGGCAGGGTAACGAGGTAAATTCATAATGAGGTTGCTCCGGTGTTGATAAGTTTTGTGTACCTAACCTACCTGCCAACTTGTTAGATATCTGCGTTGTGCTTATTTTAGTTCGGTACAAATATTGTTATCCGATGACGCAGCGGATTATAATAGACTACATGTACGCCCGCGGTGTTGCTCGCTACTACGCCGTGGGTTTTTCGGGGTATCGATATTTTTGTAACTTTTCATCAAAATCAGCTCAGCAGTTTTCGCGTGATACAGTTACAAATATCCATATAACCATAAACTTTCGCATTTACTAGATGTAGCCCGACAGTACTAGTCGCACTTTACCCCGTTCCCGTGGGATTCTTTCTGCGTTTTGCTATTATGATGCTATAGTTATTGTAAATTTTCACTCACAAATCGTTCAGCCATTTTCGCGTAAACAATCACGTTAATAGGACTTCATTAGTTTTTCATTCGGCGTCAGCTTTACTCACTTACATTAGTTTCTTAACTTGCCAACCTAAATTACAACAAATGTATCGCAGTGGAGCAATCAATGATTTACTATTCTACGAGTTAAAGATATATTTATCAATCACAAGCAAGTTAACGGATAACCCGAAAGTTAGTTTCGTAGTTGGTAATCTCCAACGGGAAAAGTTTCCTCCGGGCTCCTTCTCCCGGGCCCGTGAAGTCTACCAGATTCCAATACTGCGAACTTGCTCTATGCCAAGTTTGATGATATCCTACTTAATACCAAACTTGATGATTTAAGTTTGCGTATATACGCGCGGCGCGAATGTACTGAAAAATAAGCTGCTGTAAGTTTACCTTTGTTTTTAAGCGACTTCTAAAAAGGAGCTTTTAGCAGTATTCGACCGTATGTATATATGACTTGTTTATGTTTGTTCACCGAACTGACGATAACTTCGTCATTTATAAACCGATTCTGAGGTTTTTTTTTTGGAAAAACATATTTTAAAGAATCTTACACAGATAGTTCAAACAGGTATTAACGGCGTGAAAATCAGTCAGCTCGTGACCACGGCTCGTAACTGTGTGAAACCGTCGGGCAAACAACGAAGGTCGACGTAACACCCGTTTTAAATTTTTAAGATGGTCTCATGGCCTCTTAAGGAAGTCAGGTTATGATGATGGAAGACCCGATAAATCAAGGGGAACTTTAAAAAAATGTATGGGCATATTACTAGTCGCCCTAGTTTAAGTCGGTTAATTTTTCTTTAAAATTATTTACGTCATGAGCGTACTGATTATTATTAGCGCCGTTATTCCCGGTTAAAAACTGAAGTAACATGACAGCGCGGGTTTCATTAAAACAATAATAATCAAATATTATGATATACTATTTAACCCCAATCTTGGGTAAATATTCTTACGCTTGCTGTACAGCGTGGTGATACAAGCGTTTCTTTTTCTATTCTCGTGCGAATTTCGGGATAAAATGTATCTTATGTTATTCAAGGACAATACAATGGTAAAACCACAAATGTCTCAAAATTTTACTGGTTGAAGTCGGTTCTTTTTTCTTTAAAGTTATATCTTCAATAAAATAATTTCTTTAAAATACAAAGCATGTTTAATAAATATTGGTTTATAAAGCAATTAAGGAAAATTTCATACCTCGTATTTTTGCAACAAATGCAGCAGAAAATCGGCGGAGATAGCATGAAAACTCTACCGTAAAGCGATGAACGAATACGCTCTACAATTTTCAAAGACATACAACGCAATTTGATACTCCGTACTTAAGTTTTAAAGTCTAAATTGTATTGCATTATCGTTCGCTGTTCACTATTAGCAGTTTTCTCGACTATCGTCATAATATCATCGAAACGTCTGGAACATTTTTCGACGGGTCTTATCTCATACGGTTGGAAATATCGGGTAAAGTTGATTCAACATTCCTTCGAGACCGTTTTGTCATATTATTTAGCAGACACATTGGACTAAACAACTTTCAGACGTTCTCTTTCTCCATTTCTTAGTGAAAATCAGAGGTCACATATTAATTTTGAAGCTAGTTCATCGCCCGGGTAAATGTAGAAGTACTAACATGTGTATACGGGGAATATTTTATATTATGTTCGTATAAAGTCTCTTGGTTGCTTAGATATTTGTTTGTTAGATGCATTTTTGTATGCGACGCGCCATTGTAGAATATTCCAGTCTCACTCCTTCATAATCCCTAGTGGGGGTGGACAGACATTTTGGGGACGTTATAGCTCTTCGGTTACTGTGGATAAGCATTGGATGGTCAAATTGTTTATGAACAATTTTTTTACTTATATTAAAACTAGCCAGGACTAAATCGCTTTTTATCCAGTTCCCGAGCAATTTTCGGTATAAAATATTGTCCTATTTCAGTTTCATATTATACAGTTTTCCAACTTTGCTTTTGTACACAAACTTTGTACGGTCTTTTAAAAGTTTCTCTAGGGTCCTAAAGGCTAGTCAGTTTAATGTATACAACAAAATATAAAAATTACTTAATCTGTTTTATAATAAACCTGTAGTAATTTAATTATTTGGCGAGCAACAAAACTTACAACAATAGAGAACTCAGCCTTTGTAATTAATCAATTACTTGAACACTTTATCAACTTCGTCTCAAACAGCGAAAATTTTAGTTATTAAACGTTTTAGTTCGACTTGGGCTGTTATGAATTGCTACTTTGACTTTTAGTGGATTTGGTTCAAAATCTCCATCTACCGTAACTAATATCAATAAATATGATATAATGCCACCCGACGGTGCATAGGACCTTTAACACGAGTTAACGCCCACGATTTTGTCCGCACTATAGATCAATTAGGTGAAATAAAATGTACAAATCATGATGGTATTTTGATACTACTTCTACTAAAAAAACACTGCACGCCTTTTAAGCTCTAAGCAGAATAGATTTAAGTACTAACAAAACAAATTACTATCCTTTACTTAGCATACTTAAATCATTGGATACGCGAGATAGGCCTTTCGTAGCGTAGATAGGTAGGCTTTACAGGGCAACATGAGCAAAAATTTTGACACTAGACATTGAAAAAATTATCACTATTAATATCCTAGTAGTGTAGGGCGTACTAAATCCACACTAGAATATTTTGGTCCTGTTACAGACCCCACCTTATAGCCGGCGTCGAACCCACGACTGCATGTCCAAGTATCCGTCAAACAGTCACAAACATTTGGTGAATCGTACGCATTTGTTTAGCAAATGCATGTGCCTACCCCGCTTTGTATATAATACGTAAAATGCATAGAAGTAACTTCTTCGCCTGTTGATATCACCATCAACACCACAGCAAATTAATAACAGTTTTCCATCATCAAGCTAGTTGAATGAAACGAGTAAAGAAAATGTCTGTGCATTAAAGCTTGACGTCGCCGTCGGTAGCGGCCTGCATAATGTTTTACATATTTCATGAAAACAGCACAAAGAACAGCTTCCCGAAGGAAATTCCACCGTGCGATGTGAAGAAAACTGCCTTGTGTTGGAAGCAGCTGTGAATACTTCTATTACCTATTAGCTGACCCGGGAAACGTTGTTTTGCCATACATTATGAACAGGGTTTCTCTACTTTTATATGCCTGTATTACACATTAAATCGTCCTCTGGAATCACTATATCTGTCAAAGAAAACCGCATTAAAATATGTTGCGTAGTTTTAAAGATTAAGCATACATAGCGACGGACATTGGGATGCGACTTTGTTTTATACTATGTTTTGATTATTTTTGTTTATTTTACCAAATTGCAAGACTGTATATTACATTCTAATTAATATTTTGAAAATTTGGTCTTGTGGAGCCCCATTAAAATCTAGTAACTTAGATACTAAAAAAGAAACAACCTTAACAAGTAAAGTATTAAGATGTTTGTGATTTTTGCATGGATGCCATTATAAGAACTGAACAAAATTGAAATGGTACCACACGAGAAATTTTTATTTTGCTTTCAAATAAAACTACAGAATCATCAAAATCGGTTCACCCAGTCGAAAGTTATGAATTACAAATATAAAAAATACAGACACTTTGAAAAGCTCCTCTTTATTCAAGTCGGTTAATTATAAATTTCTCAATACGAAAGTGTGCAAACTTCGATTACATCGCTGCTTAACATCAGGCAGGATGGTGGTCAAACGCTTGTTCATACAGACTTGGATTTTTCTAATAAGACGGATTTTTTATTAGACGGACGTTTATATTTTTCCGGCGACATATACACACACCTACCTACATCTGGTGAAGTGGTTATGATAAATAATGAAATTTGAAACAATCTCATAATGATAATGAAATAAGGAATAAAACGAGCTTCAAACGGGATATTCACATCAAAGGGACGAAACCCGAAGCACATACTTGTACCTATTACTTTATGAACGTTATACTGACTTGTTTATTATTATCTTTTTGTTTTTAGAATCACGTTTCAGTGGGAAATGTGTACTTAATATTTATGAAAGCAATTTAACGTTGATATTTTTGTTATACGTGTGATATAGCAGCGTAAGTATAGAGTTTATGTAATCATTTACATACGAAAAATAAACGGTTTAAAGACATTAAATGTGTGTGATGCTTTTGTATGGTGCCTTTTGTGTAGTGGTGTTTTTGTAACGTACATATCGACGTAGTTAAAATTAGTCAAGTCCAAGTCAAGTCCATCCCTTCTCAAGTTTTAGCGAGAGTAAAGAACAGCAATTCATTTTTATATAATAGATAGGTAGTGTAGGTACAAAATCTAATTAATATTTATGTAAATTGTGTTGAATTTAACACTACGCGGGCGCCCCGCGATTTCCGCATAGGTTAAGTTCATGAGCAAAATTTAATTTTCTTTTAAATACGAAAAATACATATAAAGGTAAAAGATGTATGAATGTAGATGAAGCGAAAGGGGTATGTCAGGGCCGTGACAAATGGAGATCTGTAGTCTCTGCCTACCCTTCTGGGAGACAGGCGTGAAATGTATGTATGTATGTTAAATTTTGAAGAATCTTTTCGTTTTAATTAAGTATACCAAAAATCACATTTCTCACCCTTCAGGAAACATGATAAAGGCTTATCGTCGGACCGTTATTGCGTCTTCAGTTGTTACTAAGCCAATCACAATATACCAGCGATTAGCAAACTGAAAGGGTTTACGTTGAAAATTGCTAGGGTATTAGACAAGCACTCAATAATCCCTTTTGCACTCCGAATATCCTGTGGATCACCTACTAATGGAAGCCGTAATGGAAGAACACACAAAATGTGAAAATGTGCAAATAACCTCAACAAGTACATAACGGAGTTAAAGGAACGCAAAACGTCATCCAGGTGAATATACCATTTACGCGAACCTAACGGTTTGCGTCTACTTTCATAGTGCGAACCGCCAGGATGTGGAATGACTTGCCGGAGTCTGTGTTTTCTGCGCAGTACAGTCTGCAGATCTTCAAGTCGCGGGTAAATAGGTGCCTAATGAACAAGTATGCTCCATCGTAGACCACGTCGCTGCTTAACATCAGGCAGTATGGTGGGCAAACGCTTGTTCATTGTGTTAAAAAAAAACATTAACAGATTTACGAAATAAGTTAAACCTTAGTGATGTTTGTATATGAGTACTCGTATTAGATCACAGCTGTTAGCCATTTCGCATTTCTGCAATTTTCCAAAATACAATAATAATAATGATTGCAGTCAATTATTAATTTTCTTTGCATTTGCTCCGAGTGAAGCCGCAGCTTCGTTGAATAATGTATTGAGGGCGGAATATTAAAACAAGGTGATTTATTGACGTCCGGGAGTTTTGAGAAGTGACTCGATAAACGCCACCGGAAAGAAACTTATATCTTGTAAAAAAGACACACGTTTTTACCCAAATAGGATTAGAGAGACACTTGCTGAGTAAATGTCAGCATCCTACTAAGGGTATTGAACCCAACGTGATAGGCGGTGGTCCCATCGCCGCAGTAAAGGTTTTACACGCTTTTTTGTTAGCGGGTTTCCTCACGATGTTTTTTCTTTACAGAAGGAGCAAACTAAAAAGAAATAAACGCTAATAAAATCAGCCATGTGGAGAAATAGCTGACGAAATTCTCCGTGTTCAAATAAGAATGTCAATAACTTCAAATATGTCTCCTATCTACTATGTATCTTATAAAAATGTGTACAAACGCGTCTTTTTTCTTATTGTGAAAATTCCTCAGACAAAATTCTTCAGTTTTCTCAAAACTCCTAATTATCCTGTTTGTTATTGTAGAGTCTGATAAAAGGGGGAATATTGTAAACTTATTATGACGTAGGTGCATTGCGTTGCGTTGTTTGATGTTACTACGAGTACATTAATAAAAAGATATAATGCACCTGTAAGAAACAAAGAGACCATGTTTAATCATTATAGTTTACCTTCAAAGAACGTTTGGGCAAGAAAATAAATTAAATAATCTTATATTTTTTGTAATGTACAGTGTGCAATAAAGAGTATATTCATTCATTCATTAATACTATTACCATCTGTTCTCTAACACAAAAAGAAGGACATATTCTTCAAGCTGGTGTCTACACCGATGACAGCTTTGCATTTCAATAGTATATACTTGTTTCTTTTAATCCTTTCTAGATATTTACTGTTGGTACATACTGAAGAAATAATTATTTGCAGAGATTTTTAGAAAAAATAGTTTGGGCACTTAATTACGTCATTTAATACTGTAAAAAAGGTGTAATCACGTCTCCATATTTCATCTTATATTCATGTACGTAACAGATCATGTACGTTGCTTTATTTATAAATCGCATCAATAAGTCTCATTATAAAAACTACATCGATTGTTAAAATGCAAAAGTCTATACAGAATATTTCATTAAAAATCACAAAAGCCTACGCAAAGTATCGCTCATTAAGTGGCAAAGTTTTCCAATGGCTCACTCGGAGCGATTCGTGCTCGAGTGCTCATTCGATTCATCGCACTACAATCGACCACTGTATCTTGACTCCTGCACTACCTTATCTAACTTCTCAATTACCTTCATCATATAGAAAACGAACGGGTCATGTTATATCGTGCGCTCTGATATCGCACCGCCTCTTGCGCCGCGATCTAAACAGATTCTACTGTTGGAAATTGACCTTTAGTGCAGTATAATTTTGTAGTAATAATAGGTCAAGTTTGCGTGGAAACGTGGAGCGTTGGTTGTACGCGATTGCACGGTCGAGGGGGCCCTTTGATCTCCCATACTTGAGAACGGTGGAAATCTTTCGCCGATGCTATTTTGTTGGGAATCGCTGAACGGACTAAAATAGTTGCCTTAACGAACCTTTTGTTTTACACCGGGAACGTGAACGTGAATCGAGCGTGACTGTGCTCGTTCAGCCACTAAAAAACGATAGTGAAATTTGAATATTGACAACAAAACTTTTAACTCATATTGAGAAGAAGAGAGATTAGTGCTCTTTCCAAATTTAAATACCAAACTAGTTCCATTTTTATTGAGCTCTTATTACTCATTATTGATTTTAAAACATTTGTAGCGTGTACCTTTAAAATCTACATTTACCGATTTAATAATTAGATAGTTCGAGGTCCATAGTATGCGTGCCTTCTTAACATTGCATTCAAATTAATAGCTCTCACTTAGGTAGGAATCAACTCACAACGATAGGACGCCAAATTATGTAGTATTTTAGAGATTATGCATATTATGCGAGAATAAAACGTTTTATTTTCAAAACTTGTGAATTCAATGTTTGGGCATATGGAGAGAATAGATGAAAGTCGATTGGCGAAAGAGATTTATATGGGCGATGTAATGGGCCGGGTGAGTAGAGGTCGCCCCAGAAGGACATATACAGACCAGATTGGTGATGTCCTGGCCGAAGGTGGGGTGAAAAGTACTCGAAACCGGAGGTCATGTATGAAAAGATGTATGAATGTTGATGAAGCGAAAGGGGTATGTCAGGATCGTGACAAATGGAGATCTGTAGTCTCTGCCTACCCCTCTGGGAGACAGGCGTGAAGTGTATGTAAGTATGTATGTTGTGAGATTCCAAACAGTAGGCAAAAGCCGTTGACCTGAATAATTAACGTCTTCATGTATAAACGTGGGCTTTTGACCGAACCTTTTCATACCAAAACCCTACTAACAGTAAAGTAATCTTATAAACAATAAATCTTTTTGAAGCTGCTTACCCAGCTCGTTTTCTTGTGGTATCCTTCTACATTTTACCCACAAAGCCACCTGCGGATTTAACCACTTATCACCTAGGCATCACAGAGGAAACTCGACGTAGCTGAAATGTCCAATCTCGATGAGAAATTTCGCTTATATTTCTTTATGCTACGCTCCGACTAGTTTCTAGAACGCATACCGCTGGCAGCAATCCTTCCAACAAATAATACATACATGTGTTTGAATAATTAAGAGCGTGTAGAGTCGGAAAAAAAATATAAGTTTTGACGACATTTCCTGTGTTAGAAAATTATCATTTACCATAATGTGACAAGGACAGCAGAAAATTGTTGCCAACGTTCATTTTGTTTTCAGGAACTCAAGAATTGCGGACCTTAGGATGATAGACAATTTTTGGAGCAGAGTGGTTACAAACATTAGACGTCTTTCACTAGATTTAATTTCAATAAAACTCGTTCTTAGGTATCCGTTTCTTTCTTCGACTTAAATTTTTTTCATACTATTTATTTTAAGGAAATGAACTGAATTTACACATTTAATTGCAAGTACAGAAATTCGAAAGCGTTGTATAAAACTAACTGTAGTATAAAATATGGAGTATAAAAACTAAAATGGCTTTACTTATCTCATTGATTTTAATTTGATCATTTCAGTGAGACCCGTGATTTACTTTTGATTTATTTACATTTTTAAACGAGACTTCCACTAGATACTCAATACTTTTATTGCAATTTATCGCACGTCAGTCAGTCAATGTACTGAACCAAGTAAACTCACTTCACTACCTAAACAAAGTCTTGACAAGGAACACCCCAAAGAAATACAATAGCATCTAAACACACAAAAACAACCCTTAAGATAAGGGCACGACCCCGCAGTCGACCCCCAAAGTTCTTTGCACTGTTTGCTACCATTTCTTTCACGTCCAATAATTTCCCACATAAACCTTCTCTTTCCTAACTTTTCAATGTGAAAGTTTTCAAGACAAACTAATTCATATTAATCACTAACAGAAAGTTTCAATCAGTTGGTCGTTACAGATTAGAAAATCACTGTTTTATTGTCAAAGTGGAAACTCGAATCTAAGTAATTGTCAAAGTAAAGCTTCTTCAGGCGACAACTTTGTCAGGGCGTGACCTCTGTGTAAAAAATTGCTTTGGAGTCGTTGACTAATGCACAATTAACTTTTGTGTTAGCTATGCCTAAGTCCTAAGGGGAGAATCGTAGATCGGGTACAAATCGGAATATTTTTGAAAGGTCTAAGAACTGATCCCACATAATAAGATTAACATTGTTTACATGGAACTAAAATATCAAGTGCCTAACTATTCTTTTATTCTCAATGCCTTTGAGAATAAAAGGCGTGACGAGTATTGGGTACACTTTTTAGATAAAAAAAAAACGTGTTCAAATCTTGACAACAGAATTTCTCTTCTTTATTTTTTACTTTTCTTGTACCATTTTGATTACGATGTTTTGTAGTGTATATAAGTTGAACCTTCCCATATCAAATACAAGTTCCCGAGGCTTAAACTACAGACACCAAAAACAGACCAAACGCATTACGCACTAGCGGAAAACATATTAGAGACATGAGCATCATGTCTCCTAACGGAATCAAAGCCACCAAAAACAAAAACCGCAATATGTGGTATATTCCAACGAAGCAAGCCTACACCCGCAGCGCTCAGGGCGGGCAGCACGTCATTCAGCGAAATTGCGGTCCGGTGCTCGCTGCCCGCCCGCCCAAATCATGTAGCCCTCAAACTCCTACACAGTTTATTCTAGATACGTCGATTTCTGAATTGTACTGGCTGAAAATAAAAGAAGGAAATTGGCCACGATTTTGTAAAAGATCTTTATTTGTTTAAGATAGTTGTTGTTTTTTAGCCGTGTGGTGACGGCGAATAGAATACATGTGTCACCACCCCAGCCCAACTTTTCCCGTCATGGGGGTCGTAAGAGACGACCGAGGGAGCTCTCCACAGAACGGGCAGCAGCGCTCTCTGTGAGTTAAACCACAACACCACTGCGATCGCCAACCCGCCTGCCAAGCGTGGCGATTACTGGCATTTCACCCCAAATGACGGTTCTCATTGGGGGAGGCGCTCGTCCAGCAGTGGACGTTATGTGGCTGATGATGATGTTGTTTTTAATTGCCAAAGTTAATTAATACTAACAATCGCTGCTTAACATCAGGCAGGCGTTTGGCCACCATGGTCAAACGCTTGTTCATAGTGATAAAAAAATACTATGTCCCCCACTTTCACTCACAGGAAACCCAAGATGGACATATAGTTTTATGTTATATTTAATCTTCACAGAAACCTTGTCAAGAAACATGGTGAAAGAAGAATTATCCAATTCGGTTTAATCGTTCAGAAGTCATGCGCGTACATATATTTTTATCTGGAACCATTCGGTCACCGTCGTAAAAGTAACGACATCTTGTTACTGTGTTTCCTGTTGTTTGTGTCTTGGGTAAGTTTTATCATATAACTTGCTCGTATTTATTTGTGAGTAGATACTTTGCGTAGCTTACTCATTTCCGTGCTAAAATTAACCTTTTAACCATGTTTTGTCTGTACCTATTATTTTTTTGTAGCTTCTCTTATGTTCCACTGCTGGGCAAATACCTCTCCCTATTATGGTGGAGGTCCATTCATTCCTAGTCGCGCCACCACGGGAGATGTCGGTCCAGGTCGTACCGCCATCTCCTTTGTAAAGATTTATTTTAAAAAAATAATGCAGTATTTGGTAACTTTATTTCGTTAATTACGTATATTTTCCTTTTCTATAATATTTGAATGCTGCTTCTCCGTAATTGACGGACTGATCAAACAGAGAAATGTATTATACTACCTACTTCCGAGAATCATAGTAATTTGCTTGTTGTTAGCCGGTCTCTTTTGTCATTTACATTTCAACGAATTACTACTAATGACGTACTACAATTCTGCTTCAGGTATTGAGAACAAATCGCATTGAGCTGCTACGATCGTGTAACACAATGCTACGTCGTAGCGTTCCCGTAGCATTTGTCGTAGCGTGTAGCTTTGCTACGGTCTAGGAGATTAATTAATTTATTTACTCTAACCTTACGATTTATGTAGTTTTTCATTTAGGTATTTTATGGATCACAGACTGTAAAACAATGACCGGAGACCAGCTTCATTACGAATGCGTAGTACAGGGAATAATGCATTACCACTTCTAACGCGGACTTTGACCTTCTTATCAGTAAACCTAATTATACAGAAGATAAAATCAAAGTTATAGCTGTCACTTTCTAACCTTCAAAAATTGACATGATGTGAAGAAGACGAAACACGGTGTAAACTTTTATGCTGGTTATTATTTTACAGTATGTCAAAATATTTGAGCCATTTGCAGTACGAAAGTATTTCCAATGTTGAATGTAGTTTTTACGTTGTTACATAAAACTTGTCTCCAAGAAGGGTAGGTAGAGTCAATCAATCTCCATTTTCTATTGTCATTAAATGTATAAATGCTCATTAATGATTGTTTACGAGTGCTCTTTACGTGCCACGTAAAGTATTTATTCATTAAATCGAATTTTACATAAAAGCTCTATTGAATCAGTTTTAGTCAGAAAAATTATAAAGAAATATTTGAATAGAAGCCAAGGGTGTCGGGATTCGTGTCTCCGTAAATAAATTTATTCGAAAGCTTATCTGATGGAAAGTTCATTAGAATATTTCGTCTTCCCAAAACGACAGTGCTATTTTTGTAACAAGAAAAGTATTTTCCTGATTTTATAAATTACAAATCACAGAAGACTATTAGTCAAAACTCCAAATGTTTAAACATTTTATGAGTAAAATGAAATATTGCATTCTCTCGTGGGGCAAATAATTATACTGTGGGGCGTAATAGTATAGTTATACCGGTATTATTGGTAAGGTCATTATAATGCAGTCAATATTAAAAATATATATTGAGCCACTTTTGAAATTGAAAGTCGGCAAGAGTAACTGTTTTTTTTCTAAAAAAAAACTAGCTAAATAAACCTTATTTTTTTGTTACATTAGACCATCGAACCTCGTCAGGTTAACTAACTGCGATTTTTTTTTATTATTACAAACAAGCACTATTCTACCTGGTGATATGCAGTGATTTAGTCTACGATAGAGCACACTTGCTTATTAGGTTTATCCTTCACTTGACTTGAAAACGTAAAGATTATACATACATACATACATACACTTCACGCCTTTAATCCCAAAGAGGGGTAGGCAGAGGCACTTGCTAAAGCAAGTACCCACTGTTCACCAAACGTATTTAACCCAACGTGACAGGGGTGAGCCCATCGCCGTTATAGGGTTCACACACCTTGTGGTGTGCGGGTTTCATCACGATGTTGTCCTTCACAGTACGAGCGTTGCGTTGCGTGCATAGGCTCTGAAAAAGTCCCATTGGTACACGTCTAGTAGCCGGACTCGAACCCGGGACCTCCCGGTTACTAGTCAAGTATCCGACCAACTGGACCACAGACGCTCTTATATTGTATATTTCTCTAAAGATTATATTGCGCAGAAAATACAGACTCCGGCAAGTCGTTGAACATTTTGGCGGTTTGCTCTATAAACATAAACAGCGTTTTGGTGCTTTTATGAACTAGACTAGTCGAGTTCCATTGCATTTGACCATTGCACTTTCAACTTACACCCACGCAACTTTGAAGCTCACATACACATACGCCCACGTCTGTAATCCCATAAAGGGGTGGATAAACCCTTAGGAAAACAATGATCTGTCCCTATTAATAACTTAGCTCCTAAGCTCAATAACTTAGAAATCTTAATATTCATATCAAAGGATTCGTTGCAAAAAAAATCCCCGCACTGGCTATATAGTAGTATGTGGTTTTCCAAAGCATCCGCCGTGAATTTCAACCTAATATTTTTGTACCCGTTTTTCCGCACTTATTTTTGAAGTCTTGGAAGTGTCCATATATTTCATGAAATCAACTGTACGAATCAATCAATACACTTAGTGCAATGAAGCGCGCGTACAGTCACATATATACACTAAGTTCACCATTTATCCTTGGGAAAGAAACCTTGAAATAAAAATAAGTTAATACGATTTTTTCTTTTGACACAACGAGAATGCTTAATGTGGGGGAAAGAAATATGAAAATCTTTTTAAGCCGTCTGAGCTAGTCAGCGTAATCTTAGTATTACGAACATCGTTATAATGTCGTTAGGCACGCCCTTTGTTTGTTGACGATTACAAATTATAATGAAGGTAGTTGTATCGGACACTCCCAGTGAGTGGTCAATTGTAATAACAGAACTATTTATTATATTATTATGTGTAAATGGAATTAATGTAAACTGCGCTGCGGTTGAATAGAATTAAATTGGTTTATGTAAATAACACAAAATTTACATTATCTAGCATAATAATTCTGTGTTGCATTTAAAACCTACGCTTGCGGAGTGAACTTCGAAAACAATACATGGATAAGTAATTTCTTTAGATTAAGTTAATATATAGAGGTAGTATAAAAAGTCGCCTCCCGCTGTATGTCCCTATGTATGGTTCGATCTTCAAAACAACGCAACGGATTTTGATGCAGTTTTCTTTTTTAGATGGAGGGAACCTTGAAGATGGTTTTTATGTATAACATTCATGTAATAGCAGAAAATGCACTATGAATAATGTAATATTGAAAAAAAAACATTTGCCGGGTTAGCTAGTACTAAATAAATGTAATGAAACTACAATGTCAACAGCCTTATTTTCTAAATGCGAACTCTACTAATTTTAACGCAACGAGATGGGGAGATAAATATAAGCTGGTTTAGAAAATTGCTTATATTTGAACCATATGTAAAACCATTATGTTAAAATGCCATACTGTCACGGGAATTAATAGAAATAAATTTTAACTGTATTTCGCCCGATCAGCGCTTAGAATAAATTGTCTTTTTGAACCCATGTCCCCATGCTGAACCTTCAAAAGGACCAGGCTAGAACCATGAACTCTACCAGAGGCAACTCGTACATAATAATAATAAAAGTCCACTGTAAGTGAACGTCCAATTAGTATCCCAGTGGTCGCGGTGCAGGGTAGCCGCATTCAGGTGTTTGTAAAAGTTATTTAGTATTCCGACGTCGCTCGTTAGCTAATGAAGAGGGGCCAAGTGACAGGGGGGAGCGGTGCGATTCACAATGCGAACTATTTTGTTTTCAACGGAAATTAATTTTACTTGCACATCCACATACTTTTGATCTCAGTTCTGGGTACGTTTTTCTGTCAAACTTTGTTTGGAAAGTATGATAGTAATGACAGTCTCCGCCCGTAAATCTGTCAGAAAAACGTCAAAGAAAATTCCCCATTTAGTGGACGCCCCGCGATTTCATTCGCGTAATTTCAGATCTTCATACAAACTATATCGCCCAATATATAGCGACGCGACAAAAAGGATCGGGGTAAAAAGTATCCTATGTCCGTCTCCCGGTTCGAAGCTACCTCCCCACCAATTTTCAACCAAATCGGTTCAGCCGTTCTTGAGTTATAAATGGAATAACTAACACGACTTTCTTTTATATATATAGATTTCAGCTATCATCTATCGTCATTTATGAATGAGGACCCAGAACTGAGATTAAAAGTACGTGGATGTGATACTTTCCAAATAAAGTTTGACAGTAATGATAGTTATCTATACAAAAATCTGTCAGAAAAACGTCAATGAATATTAGCCATTGCAACGTCTCTGTAGGATATTAAAATAATTATTTTAAAGAAAAATTAACCGACTTCAGCCAGCACTAGTCGTTGGCCCTTACGATATTTTAAATATTTTAAATTAGGTATGTTTAAGAAAACTCCTTTTTTGAGGTCGGTTAATAAAATGAAGAGCATGAATATATAAATATCATGTTAGGATACATAGCTTAGAGAATAAGTCGACATTATGCTGATTTCCAAATTATATTGATTGTTAATTATACCTAGGTATTGAATGGCCAATCCAAAAGAGAGGTATGCGGAAAAATTGCAAAAGTCCAAATTTATATATTTTCAGAACGAGTGTCTTCACCCCATCTCCAAGAAGCGTGGGCAGTGACAATAGACCTACCCCAGTTACGTTCCTGACACACCTCTCGTGCCTCATCCACATTCATCAATCTTTTAAAAGGTATGTACGTCGGTTTTTAGAACTTTTTTCCTTTATTATCTTACTAGCGGCCCGCCCCCGCTTCGCACGAGTGCAATGCTGATACTAAGTGTTTCTCTAATTGCATATAATATATATTATATATAGTCAATATATATGCATTAGAGATATACATACATATATAAACCTTCTTCTGCAGTCACTCTACCTATTAAAAGAAACCGCATCAAAATCCGTTACGTAGTTTTAAACAAATAATCATACATAGGGACCTACAGCGGGAGGCGATTTTGTTTCATACTTTACTAGCTGACACAGCAAATCTTGTTTTGCCCATATATATTATTAACTGCGTTTCTCTGCTATTATAATGCATGTATTATACATATAAATCCTCCTCAAAAAATCACTCTATGCACTAAAGAAAACCGCGTGAAAATCCGTTGCGTAGTTTTAAAGATCTAAGCATACATAGGGACAGACAGTGGAAGGCGAATTTTTTATACTATGTATTAATAGTGAAATGCATTATATTAAAAATGGTTCATTTTGGACGGCATACAATCATATGCCGTTAAAAAAATCCATCCGAAATTGTCCAATTCGCCTAGTTCGCAAGTGAAGGCGTTTTAAAATCTAAAATGCTGGGTCTCCGCTCAAATTCCATCTAAGATTTAATTCATTTAGTTTCAATAGCTACTGAACAAATAGACTCTTGAAGTGAACAACTCAATTTCCATCTAGAATTCCATTCCATTCGCTGTGGAATTTCAATTTGCTACATAAACGGTTTAAACTGTTCAATAGAGGCACATAATATTATAGTTATGTTCGCGACAGAAGTTCGCTTCCAAATAAACGCGGTTTATCTATTCCGACATTATACCAAGCTCAGATTTAGTTATATACTGGTTAACTCCATATTTGACATACAACTTAAGCTGAGCTTAACTATAAATAGATGAAAATAACCAGATTCATCAGACCTGTAATAACTTCGGAATAAGTTACAACGCGTTTATTTGCAAGGGGTTTTTAGTTGCGTAGCCTCAGTTAACTTGCACATTTGACTCCTTCTCCGAACTATACAATTAAATATCGATTTTTTGTCGGTTCGGTAATCAATTTGGTATTTTATGAGTAACATATGCTTAAGACGTTATAGATAGCTCCTGTACGTAACAAGACACTCGTGAGGAAATATTCCGGGACACATTTAATTTTGTGTAATTACACAACACATCTAAATATATCTGAGAGCTAGCTGAGTAAGGAAACTGTTTTTTTTTAAAGGCTACATTAGCGAAAAAGAAAGTCATAAAGTATTGTTAATCTGTATTCAATTCAATATTACTTCTTTCTTAAGTCTTTTTTTTTTAAATACATTACAGTAAACGTATGATTCTACAATAAAATTATATTAAAATATTTTTGGAAAGAATCGCAAAAAACAGGCACAAATGTGAAGTATTGAACATAAAAAGGCACAAATTAATATAAAATATTAATATAATCAAATTAAGTTCTATTAATTATAATTTATTGACTTTTTTATATTTGCTCGAGGGTGCAACTATTACGTTTGCTATTCGAATCCTGATGATACCTAATGAGGGCATTTTTCAGATCTTTCACATTCTGCTTAGCGCTTTTCCCGTATACCAAAAGTGTGTAAAGCTCTACACCATAACACATATCACGTTTCATGTTAAATACGCTTGTTTTGGAATGTATTTATTTAGCCAGCGTGCAAACCTGTACACCTTTTATAACTTACTAGATGTTGTGCAATAAACCATCCCCGTAGAGATAACGGGATATACTGTTCTAATTCAGGTTATAATCTATTTCCTCACCAACTTTCGGAAAACAAAATATTATTTGGTACCCATATCGATGGTCCGAATCAAAAATGTCGGTAGTGCAATTTTAGGAATATGTACTTTTCTACACCGATTAGCGATATTAAGATCTATAAACTTATTACGTATATTATATCACGTAAAGATACCAAAGATTATTATAAGCTGTTGTAAATTTGAATTGTGTACCACAAGTAGTTTAGTTTTAATATCCAAAACTAACTTCTAACTTCTCTCCTAAACATGTTCCGTTTCGTACATCCGACTTTCTTAATAGGGACTATCGATATGGATTTTCTTACTGTGTTTTTCTTCAAAGCAAAACTGTTGTAACAGCGTACACGCCGCTTTGTTCTATGTATATTATCTCAGAAACAAGAAAAGATGCATTGTCACACGTCTTCTCTTCACTACCACGGATCTCAATTTACAAACATACTAACTTAGTTTTCTCGTACAATATTTCCAACGATTGTTTAAAACAATGTTCATTTTATTTCATCTGTTTGCTTGATTTCTTTCGATTTTTTTCACAGCAATATATTGTCTCAAAGTAAAGAGGTAAATCCATGTTGACAACTACATTTCGGACGCATCATAAACTTTTTCCACAGCAATATTCCAGAACATAAAACAATAAAACTTAGCCGAGCGTCCAATCTCGAACAGCGAACGTTGTGCCAAGATCTCTCGCACTTCTTACTCTACCAGTTCAAAACAATCTTTGAGTCAAACAGAACTTTATACTGTAAATAGAAAGCCCAAGTTTTGCAATAAAACTACAACGGACTGCCACGGTTCGGTGTCACAGTTATATGACTGACTCTGGTACAAGAGAAATAAAGAAATTCTGAGCTCAATTCGGTGCCAAAGTTGTACAGGTCGCTCTGTCCATTTTTATGATCCTTACGTGTGTTAAAGGTATCCTAAACCAATTTCGACCGTAAAACTTCACGCGCGAGAAAAGATGAGCATGTTTTATGAATATTTCATTTCAAAACATATTTACACAGAATCCGCACCGTTCTGGCACTACGGATTCCAGAAACTGGTATATTTGAATGCCCATCTAAGACATACAAATGCTCTAAATGGGAAGACGGAAGTCGATCCCCCAACCGTCACCGTCAGGTACCTGACCACGAATCTATCCCGGTATGTAAATTGTATTCTCTGGAAACTAGGAGTTCTTGCTTCCCTGAAACATATGTCACCGTATGAATGAATATGGAAATGTCGACTGGGTCGCTTCGTGACATTTTGTGAACACACAACTTTCTGTCCAGCTGCTGAATTTACCTTAACGATGAAACCAACGATGTTGCTTTGTTGCGAGTATCGGACGTATAGTGTCGTCAAATATTTATGTCCGTTCTTTAAATATTATAGCTGTACCCCGGCGGTGTTATCCCTAATTTGCCCCGTCCTGTGAAATTTTGAGATAAATCATATACAATGATTTTGAAATTTTTTTTAGATGACTGAATAATAGTCATCTAAAAAAAATAAACTCTATACCGAATCGTATTAAAATTGCTCCAACCGTTTAGACGTTACAAACATGCACACTGACAAACTTTCACATTTATAATATTGCTTATTGTGATTGTGTATGAGTGTGCAAATTGTATTACTTCTTCTGGGAAAGGTTTCTTTTTGCGACCGAAGATTTGCTTTTTGAAAATTGATTTGGCACGTGTGGCGTGTACCGTCTACTGTAAATCGTATAGCAAAGCCGGTGTTGTGAGCTTCTCTCATAGATGGTTTGAATCCGTCCGAAATTGTCTTTGTTCAATACGAATATTCTTTGCAGGAATCAGAAATATAACCTGCGTCAATTTGTTAACACTTTTACGAACAATAATAAGACACATTTAAAATTTTATTTGTAACTACTTGGACGAACTTGATTTGCTAATATAGATTATCAACAGTGTTTCCCTACTATTATATGTATGTATATGATATGAACCTTCTTCTGTAATCACTCTATATGTTTAAAGAAAATCGCATTAAAAATCGTTGCGTAATTTAAATATATAAGCGTAAATAGGAACAAACAGCGGGACCCGACTTGGTTTTTTATTATGCAGTGATAACTCTTTTATTATCGCAAAAATTGTTTTTGGTTTAATTTTATAATGTCTACATGTGAATAAGAAGATAATATTTCATACAACTGCCAATAGATATAAATAATTTACTACCGACGAGGTAACAGTTGTAAAACTTGAAGGCTTACAGAATTTCGTTCTGTATAGAATGCTATCGCGCAATGTTTATGTTCTTCTACGTTTTGAAATTCAAACAAATAAATTATTTATTGACTATAAAAACATGTTCGCACAAATGTTCCTATTTTCGCCTTAGAAAACCGCTGACGATCGTTGCGGTAAACGAGTTCTCTAGTGGAGACTGCGTTTCGGCAAACGGAGTGTAGGACGTCTTCACTCATAGGTGAGAAAGGTTAGCAAAAGCTGGATGAGAGAAGCCGAAAATGAATCACTTTCCATATGCATTTCAACGATGATGATGAAAATGTTCTTGTTTAATAAAACATAACCTACTTATAATATTATATCTTCACCAAAATAAATAAATACACTTCACGCCTTTATATTTTATTTTTATATCTTCACCAACTTTGATGAAATAGTTAGTTTATACAAATTATATTTGAAAAACCTTATACCTACGCGGTATATTTTATGCCAAAATTACCATGGGCATTAAATAACATCTAAAAAATAAAGAGTAAATATTTGTATTTTTGTATGTAATGAATATAGTGACAAACTGTTCGATCTATTTAAAAAAAATATTTTGTGTACACGCTTTTACTTTGTCTACATTATTAGCCATGCCATTACACACGAAGGTTACTTCGTGTGTGTGTTAGGACTTTCCTTTTTTACAGTTAGAAAGCTAGATTATCACAGTTTAACATAGGCTATATTATTATCCCGAAATTCCCACGCGAACGGTATAGAAACGTGAATACACTAACACCGCGTGACACAGATAGTAATATAAATAAAAAGTAAAGTTCCCAACAAGCTAGCAATTACACTCAAAACTTCGGTCTCATAGGAGAGCTTTGCTATTTACACAAAGTTACTAACTCGCAAAGCTGCAATTCGAACTTTGGTCGACATGCGATCTCGTTATTACAGATGGCTAAACATATTCGAACTTATTGCATGGTTTATCTTTAGCTGGTCTATACCTAGTGTTGTTTCCTTCGCTGCTAAACAACAGTATGAGGTAGTTATTGTTGTTGCGATACTAAGGCAACGCCGAGGTGCAAAGGGCGTTTGACAAGATCGTGATAGCGTGACAGCATGGACCTTCTTGCCTCTCGCGGCGACTCGTTCACTTTCGTAGGTTCAACGCCTTGAACGGAACGGCCTCTGGCTCTCTTACCGTTTGGAGGACGCCACTCGAAAGCGACACTGGCCTATTCTTCCCCATCTCTTCAAGGTGGTTTATTATCTATGGGACACTGTCACACAATTTCCATAGATCAATATTGCGAGTCATCTTCGGCGAGTAAATGCTCACAATTGGAATAGTTAGTTATATTATGGTTGTAATTTTTTGGCGTGAGTTAACAGTGACTTTAATTCAGATTAGTTCAATGTTATACACGAACTTCTGTCCATCACTGTGTGTTTCATATTCATATTTATCCATTTCGTATTCATGTTGAATGTAAGTACAGTTATTGTAGGTCCATTTCCGATGCGAAATTAATTGTATATGAACATTCAATATAATATAACTACGCGTTTCTTTCAAGAAAATTGATAATCGATTTGAAAAACAGATTGACGAAAAACATCTTCACAAAATCGGGCCGTTTTTGTCGAAAGTAGCGGCCGCTTTTCTACCCCTATTAACATTTTGTTGAACGGCTTCCAGCTGCCTACTTAGTGTAAAAAGTGATATTTTTTTTCCTGATAGTCCCTTTTTCACAAAAGGATCGGAATTTCAATGGGCCCTTGAGATATTCGTAGCTGCGAACGCATTAAGTACTACTTTCATTATACTGTCAGAGGTTCCCATCATTAGCAATAAATCCCATTCTTCAGCTCAGTGACAATTTGACGTCTACTCTGCTTTGAGAAATATCTCAATCGGCGTAATTCTTACATCTTTGGATACAGTAAAAAAATACACATCATTTATCTAATATATTAAGATTTTCTGTTGGATTTTGAACTTTATTGACGAGTACGTATTAAAAATATTGTGTTCTGGTAATTATAACATAGATGTTAATTTATCGTTTTAAAAATGATCCACCTTATGAAAGGAATGGCTAGTAGGTACTAGTGGCGAAGCTAGGAGGTAAGCCACTGCCACTTTTTTCACTACTATGCTTATTTAGATTTTTTATTTGACTTACTTACTTGAGCTATAATAAGTCCCTACGCTACTTATTTTCCTTGAAAATGTTTGTTAATGTGCCTGGCATAGGCTTGTCTTGTACTAGCTTACCCTCTAGCTTCGCCACTAGTACATGCTTACCCTCTAGCTTCGCCACTAGTAGGTACAACATCACGCATTTGATCATCATAGGGTTTCTTTACCAAAAGGTACCGACCGATAGACTAACTAGTTTAATGATATTGTTATCAATGATTAACCCATTTCACGGTCACATTAAAACATAAATACGGCCGAGAATGATTAATGGTCAAGAACACGAAGAGGATAAATACGAAACACTTGTCTGCTCATTTGAAACGTCCTCGACAGCACAAAACAGGAAAACTTTAGGAAACAATACCTCATTTTCCGAGCAGTCGTTAAAATATCTCTCCATCCATCAACAGAGTCATACTATGCTTTAAACGACAATATTCTATACTGTCTTTGTTATAACAGCTGTTATTGTATACCTAACTGTAATTGAAAATTTCTTGAGAAGGTTTTTTGTACGTACTAAAATTAGAAAGTGTCTTAGAAAACTTCAAGTTTTCAGCATTATTTTAGGCGTGATAGAAGTACTGTAACTTTAGAATATTATACTTGACAGATTTTCATTTTATCATGACTGTACGAAAAGGCAAGACAATTTCTTCACTTTATAAAACTGTACTTTGACCTGTTTTTTCAGCAATCCAAAAATGTATGCAAGCGCTTCTAGAATCTGTTTCGCGAAACTTCAAATTTATTTCAAAAATGAGCGGCGACTGCAGTCAAAAGTTAAACCCTATACAGATGGCATATCTAATTGCAAGTTTCAATAATAAAGCTCGCGTCCAAAGCTCATCTATTTCGAATGTAGAACAATGCCAGTTTAAATAACAAAATGCAAAAATACGCTTCGCTCCCGCAGACAATAGGCGAGCGTGAAACTGGTAAAGGCTCTTCCACACAAAGCTGCAGTGTGCACACAGCACTACTCGTTTTTTTTTTTTGCTGGCTGCGATATCCACACATGAAAAGTCACGTACAATTCTGCTGGCAGTTTAGACTTTTTCCAACATTACGTTTCTTGGAAAGCGGAAAATTAAAATTTCGGTTTTGTTAATTTATGTACATATTCCACTCAAGTCAGGATTAACTCGGCGAGTTAAAATTGTATCGTGCTTGTTATAATTATATAGAGTAAAACTCCAGTATCTACTAATTAGTTTACTCAGCCAGTCAGCTTTTTCTTTTACAATTTCAATGTAGAGATGGACATTAAAGGAATCTTTTGTTAAATGCCTAACAATGCCTTTGAAACACGCTGTCACAATTTCTAAAACGACTACAACGCAACGTTGAAATCGGTGTTGTTCCTAACATACCTAGAACAATTTATTATTGTTTGTTTGTAAAAACAATGTCAATCAAACCCAATACTCAAAAAGACTTGAACATAAATGTTGGCCTTAAAAGTGGGCTGTGTACTTTGAGTTGTCCATTATCAAATAAATGTTTTAAATTAAAAATTAAGCAATCAAAGGTAATCGTGGGCTTTGCGAGTAATCTGAAATTCCATTAACCTGGTTCGATAGGGCGCCGTAAAAAGTCTTAACAAATTGGTTGTCTTTGGTAAATTATAGCTGAACACGTTCGAGTACACTCAAGTTAAGAACATAGATGTTTTATTTGTTATGACGTCGACAGGCGTGTCCCTTTGCTTATGATCCTATACTGACCTGGAATGTAAATGGAAGGCACCAGCTGTCCTTCTTCCTGGCATATAGTAGGAGACGACTCCCATAGTCCCATCTGGAGATTTAGGGATATGAGCTAGCAACTTGTAACTGAATGCCCATATTGTGACCGAAGGGTATAAATATATATATATTTATATAATCTAAAGCGCCTTCCTCTCCCTTACTATAAGTAGTAATTTGCTGTGCCCACCAGGGTCCGCAATGTTGTCATGTACCTATAATACTATACATGCTTAATCTTAAGAACTTAACATTGTGGAATGCAAATAAAT
>SJJU01003095.1:36854-53734 GCA_012932125.1 Conopomorpha cramerella
ATAGGCTCTGAAAAAGAGTCCCATTGGTACGCGTCCAGTAGCCGGACTCGAACCCGCGAACTCCCGTTGACAAGTCAAGTATCCGACCAACTGGACCACAGACGCCTATGGAAGCTAAAGCTTTTAGGATAAAAAAGCGTGAAGTGTGTATTTTTTAAAGAAAGCTCCTCAGTCCGACAATTTATGTTGACCTTGTTATAGCTTCGGAAAAGTTATACCGCCATTATCAGTAACGCACTAACACAACAATCAAGTTTAATGTGGGTGTAATTCGAGAATGTCGACGTATCCGAGTCACGTAGCCTATCAAAACCGCGGTCGAATCACCAATGAGCTTTATTGACGAGTTATGAGGGGCGATTGGATTGGAAACCACAAGGGACTATATGTAGCACCATAATAATAAACGAATGCTAAAAATAGCAGTCACAACCCTAATAATAGGTTGGGTTCATTCATAAAATGTCAGATGAGTTACGAAAACAATCTAGATGTCAATAGCAGGTCCGACACGTAATTGAAACTGGCTGTGTTTCTAAAAATACATGATTTAATTAAGAAAATTCAGGGTTTAAAACAAATTATTTCGGTCTGATACTTATCTATCACCCATTTATTGAATTCGAATCGTTAGCACGATCACGAAGCGACGATTTTAAAAAAGTGCCGTACTATAAGTAGGTTAGGTTAGTCTAGTTGAGTTTAGAAGAGAATAAATAGAATAATTTTTAAATTAGTGTAAAAAGTATTCATTCTACTTGTTTGCACGCTCTGGCTAATCGTACAATCTACCTTCGACATATTCTATTATTTTACTAAATCTGTGCCTCATGCTGATGTGGAAAGTAAACACACATCAAAATTGTCTATGGATCAAGTACATTTTAGAAGATTGCAATGAAGAATATATTTTACAAAAACTGAATTCATTCATAATTTATTCAAAATGTGGTGATAAGTCACAAGATACAGGCATGGGGAATTAGGTAGGAGACCAATCCAGAAGATTTGACTTGATTTAAATAAATAAGATTTTGTTTTAGAGCTAAAAATGTTCTTGATCTCTAGACACTTTTGATGTGTGTAGAATTCATCAGCTGCATACTCATTGACATACCGTAGAAGCCGACTACGGGATCTGGTGATTCAGGTTCATTCAGGCTATGAGCTAGCAACTTGTAACTGACCCATATTATAAATAAATAAATATTTTACAACAACACACACATTGCCTTCATCCCATGTTAAGTAGCCAAAGCACTTGTGTTATGGAAATCAGACAACGAGATATATTTACTTAAATACTTTTTTTTTTTCTTTTAAATACATACTTATATAAATAAAACACCCAGACACATCCAACAAGTACTTAAAAGCTCATCACCTAAATACCTGTCAGCGGTGGGAATCGAACCCACGACCCTACGGAGCAGAGGCAGAGATGCTGACCACTACACCAACGGGCGGTTGACATTCTAAGTGTGGATCCTTGTGATCCTTAGGCTCTGTCCACCCCCTTTTGGGCATTACGAACATAAGTCATTTTTCAATGAAACGCGCACAGACATTATATCTCAAAATTATCCACCGGGTATTTAGACCACGACGCATGCAACTGCATCGAAACGTCGAGTAAAATAACAAATGTAAGCTCGAGCTTGTTTTTGATTATATTCTCGCCTATAAGAATTGAGTGAATTCACAAAGGTCACAATTGGTGTATTAAGCACATAGATTAGATCTATTACAATAATGTTCGAATTTTTTTATTGTTAAATGGAATTAATGTATTTTATTTATTATGCATTTTTTACATTATTAATATTATTTTTAATGTAATTTTAATAATTTATAATTCTGTGAATGTTTTATGATTGTTAAATGCACTTTGAATGTACCAACTATTACGATGTTACCGCATTAGGTCCACCCTGTCATGGTAATGTTTGTATATTTCAATAATAAAATAAATAAAATATACCCGGTGGACAATATTGAGTTACGAACGTAAGTATAATAATATGTGTGTGTTATAATGACGGAAAACAAAGTAATAACGACCCCATAACCTACTTATAATATGAAATTCATAGGTCATTATGAAATGTGGGTAGTTGACAATAATAGCTGCCTTGCACTGCCACCAGTGACAGCCACCTGTCGAAACTAACTAACGATAACTTTAGACTTCCATTGTGGCATCTCTCGGTGGTGTACTTTGGTATACAGGGTGATCCGGAAATATCCCTTTTAAATCGAAAGCTGTGTGAATGACCCGTGACGAAAAAATTGACAATCAGCAAAAATCTGCTACAGCGATACCACATCGCTGCTTTACATCAGGTAGGATGGTGGTCAAACGCTTATTCATTGTGTTACCTTTTCAGACAAAAAGCATAAGCAGCTGTTAGATATTGTATGGCACGATCGATTTTTTTTATTTTTTTCGCCCGGGAGACATAATCTAAGAAAATAGAAATATAAATTTAACCCTGCCTCAAGGTGCTGCAAGGATTATTTAAATATTTACACGTATGGAGGTACTGGCACTTCATGCCTGTCTCCCAGAGGTACCTCTGAGGCAGAGATTACAGATCTTCATTTATTAATGGTCCTGACATACCCCGTTCGCTTCATCTACATTCGTGGATGCTATAATCTAAACAAAAGAAGTTCGATTGCTACCACGTCGATAAGAGGTACGCGTTCCTGTAAGGGTTAATATCGTTACTTAATAATTATCACAACCTGTATTTCTCCCTTTATTGAATATTTTGTGTTAGGTGCTTTGTTCATGTTCCTATTGTTCATTAGATCATTATTAATTAAAACACAAGCTGGTACTGTAAATATCGAAGGTTCGTATTTTGGAAGTCTCCTCAAACAGATCACTGCTCAAGTAACGTTTTGTACCTTTTTTATTTTGTACTAGCGGTCCGCCCCGGGTTCAAACGAGTGCAGAGGGATTGCTAAAAGTTTCCCTGCTATATTATGCATGTATTATAATACATCGTCTGAAATCCCTTTATCTACTAAACCGCATAAATTCCATCTCGAAGTTTTAGAGATATAAGCATACATAGGGACAGACAGCGGGAAGCGACATTATTTTATGTATTGATATTTTCTAGCATTCCATTGCGGAGTCGGTCAATTAAATCGCAGCCAATTAAAACAAATAAAAAGGAACCCTGGGATCATTCGTGCAAACTGAATTCGCGGCTTTTCTCTTCCCTCTTAATATACAACGTATGTTTAGCTGTCGTTTAAAGCCAGTATTCTGAAACTCTTCCCAATCACAGATTTCAAATAACTTACATTACTTTTACAATTAATAACGTTTGTACCTAATCCGGTCCGTGTTAAAGAGTTCAACTCTGCTCAAGTGGCACTCAAGCACAGATCATTGCTTCGGAATACGACCCCAAGACTAAGTCAGTCCATGACTGTACGATTCACAGATCGCCGAGCACAAAAACTTTACTTGAACAACAAGATGAAAGAAATAGGTACGCAGAAGAAAGAACTTTTTTAATCCAGAGATGTTTACTTTTTTTTCACTTAATATCGCGAAGTGTAATCGGTTAGTCCGATTAAAAAATCTCTGAAAAAAGAAAACAACAGCAGTGTTCTTTTGACACTTCGCAAAGTTTGTTCGTCCCGCGAAAAAGATGGACTGGTCGCTTTTAAAAAATATAAAATTAAACTTTTTTCAAGTTTATCTTTGGCTTAAATTCTACTGCGGTGGATTTATTTTGTCAGTTTTCAATAATTAATATTCCTAGAAAAGCTTGTACTGGTGATTTGTACGTCTATACAGTATATTATTTAGTTATTTCACATTACATAGCATAAAACAAAGTCGCCTCCTGCTGTCTGTCCCTTTGTATGCTCAATATATCTTATATAACCATATATGATATATAACTTCTAAATGGAATTTATGCGGTTTAGTACAAAAATGAATAAATGATTTCAGACGATGTAACGGGTTTATATACGGTTTTCTTCAGTAAATAGAGTGCTATTAAGGATGGTTTACATGTGTAATACATGCATTAATAGAAGAGGAACACTCTAAATAAAGATATTGGCAAAACAACGTTTGCCGAGTGGAGTCCCACCAGTTGGTTATAAAAAAAAGCTTTAAAAACAAGCGTCGTCCATAAAAAAGCGGAATGTAAATGTTTTTATATTAGCATCCTTAAGTCCCAAGATAGGCTAATGTGCCACTCCCTGAGGCTCCCTACGGTTTCTCAAATGCAAAAAATATCTATGAATTCTTGACGACGTAAACTCCCTCAGGGGTTTCTTAAACGCAAAACATATCTTGACGACGTAAGGACGTAATATAAATTAAAAATATCTAACTGTAGTGCCTCTGCCTACCCCGCTTTGGGACTAAAAGACGAGAAGTGTATTTTAAATAAAGTATCAGCTAATTTAATTGAATGTCAAATGTATTAGCGTCGGGAAAACGTCGGATTGTATTATTGGGGGTGTGATACCACCGTGATAAAATAAATAGGTCAAAGTATCAACCTATATAGACAAGCCCTGTACGACTTTGCTATTTTTTATCTGATTCATGAAATTTTATTCAATTTTTCTAGTTGGTAAAGCTTAATAGATTTTTGTGCAAATAAAAACGGGTATTTATGCGAAAATTGCAAACATAAGCCTAATTTTCGTCAAGGCCTTTATGTATTGACAGTTGAATGAAAAACTGAAAAAATGTCGCAAGGTTGAACTAGTAGTTCTTTTAGTGACCAAATGAACCGGTAAGATGTTTTCACGATTTCGCAGTAATGCCTAAATAGGCAGAATTTTGAACGCTTCTAGGTGAACCGTGGAAATTTGCTTAGTAAATGCCTATCCCGCTATGGGAATGCCTACAAGGTGTGAAGTGTATTTAATTTTATTTAGATATTTACACACACAAAACAAACATTACATAACAGTTTAGCCTAATGCGTAATGCTGTATAATACTAAATCTTATAATATAAAAATGAATTGCTGTTCGTTAGTCTCGCTAAAACTCGAGAACGGCTGGATCGATTTGGCTAATTTTGGTCTTGATTTACACGTGGAAGTCCAGGGAAGGTTTAAAAGGTGTATTTCTTCCAACACACAGGGTACAAAGGCGACTTCCTGTGACAAAACAAATGTTTGCCGGGACAGCTAGTCAAAAATAAAAACAATAACCTATTTTAAACATAACATATACTTACACAACGAAACAACCAATTAAACATTGTTAACTTTTATTTTTTTCTACGATTCATACAAACCTTTCTTATAATACCACTACAGTCTGAAGGTCTTCAAGTCAGGGGTGAGTAGGTACCTAATGAACAAGTGTGCTCCGTCGTGAGACCACATCGCTGCTTAACATCAGGCAGGATGGTGGTCAAACGCTTGTTCATTGTGTTCAAAAAATACCTCCTTGGCATGTACGTATAATATATTTCACCTGTATGCATACAAGTCGTCGCTCTATCTAATCTGTGCGCATTTTTAAAACAAAGCTCGTGTGGAAATGAAAATGTTTTTATATGACGTGATAAACTGTTCTATACACTCTTATGTGGGGGCTATTCACAACTATTTCCTTGATGTGTATCTTTATATTAAAGGTTTATCCGGGTATCGCAGCGCAAAATTAATCAAAGATAAGCATTCAGCTTACCTTCGTTGTTTGCTCGACGTAACCGCTTAGGTGCGTGTGCAATTAACATGTGCTAACTTTGTTGTCGATTTAGGGTAACAGTAATGTCAGCATTTTATTGTGAAAGAAGTAAATAAAGTCCGCGCGAAATATATTACTTTCCCGCTCGAAATTATGCTGGACGATAGAGACAAATATAGGCAAATTGCGAATCAATGTCAGATTACACGTACAGTTCCCTGATTCTGCTCTTCATCCCAAACGTAGTCGCATCGAGTTGGTTTAAAACGCTCTCTCTATCATCTCTCATCGCTTAGAGTAGGACAGCAAGATACTTGGCGCCGATGTTGTTGTAAGTTCCTCGTACATGGTGTAGGGAATTTCACTGCAGAGAACACGGATGCGGTAACGCTGAAAAAAATGGGCCGAGATCAAAATGCACAGGAATGAGATAACTTTGTCCATATATGCATAGAAATGTAGGTAAGTTTCAAAAAGTTCCTATTTTCATCCTGCCCCCGTACCATGAGGCCTTGAAGTGATATTGTTTTTGCTGAGTGACAAGAACAGCGCTAGATGACTAGTATAGTTCCGTCACTGTCACACAACGTAAACAAAATTACTATAAGGCTTCATGGCACGGGGCTTGGACTTTCTCTCATAAGAACCTTCTCCTGAAAATAACAGACACGGCAAAAAAAGAATTAGCGATCGGCCAACCGTTCACGCGTGATGCCGTAACCAAGGAAAATAGAAGCAGGTATTGTATTAAGTAGAGTTTTTAAACATTAGCTGACCCAGCAAACATTGTCTTGCCAATATACGTTATTTACAACATTTTTTTCCAATTAATAAGTAGCCTATCTCCTTTTTCAGGCTCTAAACTATATGTGATCCAAATTTCATTTAAATCGGTTCAGCAGTTTTGACCTGAAAGCAAGATAGACAGACAGAGTTACTTTCGCATTTTTAATATTAGTACTGATTAAAGTAGGTTTTTTTTTAAGTTTAATACCTGTATATGGGCTGTTTTCTCCAATGCGGTATACACTTTAAGTTTCCTCGTCTATTAAGTAGGCTCCTTGATGTACAACTAATATCTATAATTAGGCGTAAATTGTCAGTCAATTTCGTAAGTAAATCGCATTAGACAGAGAGCCCTTTGTCATGGAATTGGGTTAATATACTCATATCTATGTTTAATTAATAGCTTAATACAATATATTAAGATAAACTCTGACATGGTTGCAGTGAAGTTAATCATAATTACATAATATACACTCGGGAGCAATGAAATCGACTGATTTTATTACTGCAACCAGTAGTAAACTACACTACTACGTACATAGCTTCACACCACGCCGGTTTGACAGAGGGGTAAGTGGAGGCAATAAGACCTCCCCTGTTACGAACTTGACACACCTCTCTCGTCTTATCCACATTCATCAATCTTTTCATACGTCGGATTTTAGTCCTTCGGTACACACCCCTTTTGTTTAATTCGTCACCGAATGATCGAGGTACCTTTACCTTTACAAATTCAAGTTTTGAACTTCTTTGTAAGTTTTCTTTCGTCCATTCTTTCCAGACGTCTAAACCATAGAATTGCCAATCTATTTACATTTTTAAAGACGTATATACAATTTTCATGTCACAATATGTAATGTTTTTTGACATTTATTTGGATCATTTGCCAAAAAGGTATATCTTTGTGAGTTACACACAGTAGGTACACTATTTTCTAATTGATTTATTAAAGAAAACAATGTGTGATTGCATTCACTTTCATTCCGTTCCGACACGTTTTGTAAAGAAAAAAGATCAGACTTTAACCAGTAAATGATTAAGACAATAAGTCTTCATGGGCGCCATTGTCGGAACTGAAACATATATAAATAGGACCAAAAAGTAAGCACCAGCTTTTAAACAAAAAAATAATCATCCAAATCGGTCCACCCAGTCAAAAGTTTTACGATTACAAAAAATACTTCGAATTGAGAACCTCCTTTCTCTCATTTTTCGAAATCGGACAATATGGTTGATACATATTGTGTGAAAAGGACAGCTCTATCTAACGCTATTCCTCTCACTGTCTTACTCATCTAAGTAAGATATCACTCCTTGATCACAACTCCTAAATAGTTCACAGACACCTGCCTCTGGGATAACAGGCGTCGCTTCTTCTACAGGAATTAGGTTAATCCCGGTCGCTCCACTAGCGCAATTAAACCCAGGCTTCGATTTTATTTGCTTGATTTGACTGCGATTTGAATTGTATAGAAAAGCCAGGAAAATTGCTACTTAAAAACGGACATACATCTAATGCTCCCACTCCCAGTGCTCCTTAACTTCTTCGTAATCTTACTCTCCCGCTCATCATCATCTTCATCAGCACATACTTGTCCACTGCTGGACATAGGCCTCTCCAATTGCACGATCCAGCTTCTGCACGCTATCTTGCGCATATCATCAGTCCTCCGTTTGCAGAGACGCGGTCTCCACTCGTTTGCCCCAACGATCATCGGTTCTATGGCTAATAACGCTCCCGCTCGTAGCTCCTTAACATCAATACTTAATCAATTGCGATCACCTAAGCCTAAGCTGGCTGGTTTGCGAACGATAACTGACGCGACTAATATACATAAAATAATGCCAATTATTTCCGGCCGATATGTCTTAATATGCTCGTAGTCTTTCGCCTATCGGTCCAATGTCCATATGGAACGATGGATTCATCCCCCTTCACTGAGTTTCTATCACATTAGGCTTAAGGTCTGGCTATTAAGTTAGGTAATCACTTTATTACTCGATTATTCGCACTACCGATTAAAGCTAAGGTACCTTGCCTTTTTGGTATGTGTCTAAATATATTAACGTGCCCTTATGACATATCCGGTCTCATTAGTTGTTCACAATCACTTGATGTGTGTAATGTATCAATCTAAAATGTTTAGTAACGTACCCTTAATTATCCTTAGTCAGTCAAATAAGCCATAGAACCTGACGCTGACATCTTAATAAGTCATGTCATATAATCTCGGGTTTACAGACATGATTCATTGTTATTTAAGAAACGATTGTACTTTATAATACAGAAATTAATAGCTAAATGTGTTGCAAAGCATAACGCAGGAATCGCTCAACCGATTTTTTATTTTTCCTTTTTTGTTGTGCTTATGCAATGTAAGGGAAGGAAGTTTTTATGAAAGAAATAAATAATAAAATGGCAGGGAAAATTGTACTTCCTAATTCGAAATTAATATTCCTACATAATAACGAGCTATAAGCTGTGCTTTTTATAATAAAAGCGTACGTAATTTAATTTTGTAAAAAGTATAATACTTGCCTCTGTCCACCCCGCTTTGGGATTAAAAGGAGTGAAGTGTATTTATTTTACTTTTATTTTATAACACTTTTAACACTCTTAAGGCGGACACTCTTTATGAGATCGAACTCATAACTTCAGACAGGTGAGCCTACCCTACAACAAAGCTACAGCAACGTTCTGCTGCCCATTCGGCCACTTCTGATACCAGAGTTTGGTAACCAGCATCATTAGAAAAAAAAATATCCTCATAGGATTCTAGTATCCAAACGGAGATGATTTATTACTTTGATGAAACTGAGTTTCAGACCAGGAAACCCCTTCTGATGGAATTGATCCTGAGATTGATAACACAATTACTCAATTAAACTCGAACGAAATATCTGTTGGCCATTGTTTAGAAGTAATTGCACCGTATTCTTTATAGGTATCAAGAATTTTTAGCTATATATTTTAGTTTTCTTATAGTGTAAGGCGTAGGTAAGGGATCCAGGTATAAGATTTTTATATCACCAAGAATAAGCGTTTGACCACCATCCTGCTTGATGTTAAGCAGCGATGCAGATTCCGTCAACATGCTTGAGGGCCCTGTTTTGTCTCTAGTATACGTCGTTTCATAGGCAGAATGTTTTATTCCTTACTGGACATTGCTTACCAACATGATGAAGGGTGTATCAGAAAAGTAATAAATCATCTCCGTTGGATACTAGGGAAGAGCTACCACGAGGATCATTTTTTTTTTCTTACAATACTGATTACCAAACTCCTAAGAGCCTGCTCCCTGCTAAGCCCGTTGTAAGAAAAAGAAGAAAATTCATATATTATTCCTAGTATAATTTACTCCACCCATCTTTAAAGCGGACTGCTTTAAATGACAAACGAACGTAAAAGAATTTATAACAAATAATAATAAATCATTTATTTGCCAGAATGCGAGTTTACAATAATGAGTATTGAAATATTTAGTTAGATCTTAACACATTCTACTCTGAAGAGCGTGCAAATTGGGCATTCAATAATTTTTTATCAATTTTCTTCGTGTTTCTTTACAGTATATCGTGACTTTATAAAAATAATCATTGGCCTTTGAATCAAAAATTGATTGGGAACAGATTTTACACTACAAACTTTTCAGATAGAATCGAGACTGGAAATGAATAAATTAATGAAGGTATTCAAATAAATCATTCGGGTATAAATCGAATGAAGCTTCGTATCGTGGAAATTGAAATTTGTTCGTCTTTTCATAGAGAATAACTAGAATACCTACGACAGTCTGTTTACTATAACCATACTTACAAGCATGAAATTGTATGATAATCTATGTATTCTGTTCAATAAATAACTGGTGAGTAAATATTGGAACATTCCCTGTAAATAAAAAAACAACTTTGACGCGTGGCTAAAAGTTTGGCGCCCAATTTAAAACAATCGAGTTTTGTTTTGATGGATAACGCTAGCAAAGTAATACTGTACTATAATGTATAAGAACGCTCGCGTAATCGCATATTATCACAATACAATCATAAATAAAGTACTTCAAAACTAAGGAAGAGAGAAAAACCTACACGAGTTGCAGAACATTATATTGATTCAGGATTGCAGACAATGTGCGCGTAGCTTTGTTATTACAATCAATTACCAAAGTGAAGCAGCACTTGGCACGAACACCCATAACCCCTTATGTGGGTTTTATAACAGCGTTTTGGGCTTCTTATGGTATGTGGGTCCCGGTAACTGTCTCGTCGTTAAGCCGAGTTAAGGCCCGCGAGCAGCTTGAAGAGCTGTTGAGTTGACCACTGGCTTGACTATGGTTTTCATCTACGATTCAACGTAGATGTTCAGAAATCGGACGGCGACATAACGAAATGCCAAAACGGACGTATGGTTATGGTAAATAGAAGACACGTGTCAACACTCCAGCCAGGATCTACAGTGGCATTCGGAATAGACTAGAGATCAATCGATAACAATAAGCCTTCGAATCAATCCTGGACCCCGCAAATTAATTAAACTAAACACGGTATAAAGGAAACATTTGTATGCACTTATTTCTATTCATCATCAGAGATATGATGTCCACTGCTGAACGTAGTCCTCCTACAGTGATTTCCATAATCATTTGAGGGGAAATGTCAATAATGGCCACGCTCGGCAGGCGAGTTGGCGTTCGCAGTGGTGTTATGGTTTTACTCACAGAGAACGCTGCTCCTCTGGAGAGTTCCCTCGATCGACGACTGACGAGACGGGAAAAGTTTGGCTGGGGTGGTGACACAGGTATTCTGTTCGCCGTCACCACACGGCTTATATTTCTATTATAGTTTTGACAAAGCTGTAGTTTATACACTCATGTTCACTTCAAAGTGGGATAAACAGAGAAACTAGCTATTTAAATATCCAGTTTAATCACGCCCGTAAAATAAGGCTACCAGCTGTTTACAATGATTTTTCTCTCAGTAATAATAATAATGCTTGTACAATATGTCTAAAGCATACCAGCCCAATCCATCACCTTTGACGTAGGTAGGCTGGCAATCACAATAGGAGTTCGAGTGGAAATATATTTTCCTAAATTCTGGCTGCGAGACTTGTGTATGGGGCGGGGAGTTATTGTGTTTCGGAAATACCTAATGTACCTACTTATTTGTACAGATATCCTGAAGTGGTCTTGTATGTAGGTAACATATTTCAGGCATTTTGTCCAAATCACGATGTAATTTGATATTTTGCGAGACGGGTATCCTAGTTTATAAATATATTATTAGGGATAGGTATAGGTACGTTTTTTGAAACACAGTGAACAAAAGCGTTTGACCACCATCCTGCCTGGTGTTAAGCAGCAATGTGGTCTACTATTATGGAGCACACTTGTACATTAGGCACCTATGAAAGTTATGTACGTTTGAAAGAGAGGAAACTCGTTTTAAAAAAACTACTACGACTATACTTCGTGAAAATAATGATGTGAAATTGAGATAGATGGCCATTGGTGAATGACATTGGAAAGCATGAATGTAATGAACCGTAGGTGAGAATAGGAGACGAAAGAATCAGTTTAAGGTAGACAAAGCTAGAAAGTGAAAAATGTATTGTACGTATCTAGAACAGAGAATAAACGAAAGAAAATTGTACTAAGTTGCCTATCTGTCTTCTATCGGGTGCATTTCGGAGAGTGTGCTACGGAGTTGCATAACCTAATACCCCCATCGCGTTTTTACAATAGGACAACCAGGAGAACGGCAAAACGGCATCCATACCAGGTGGATTTGCCATTTACGCGAACCAAACGGTTTCAGACAGGATGATGGTCAAACGCTTGTTCATAGTGATTAAAAAAAACTAAAGTGATTTGATTGAAAATAATCATACACTGATAATCGAACCAAAAAGCGTTAGACGTGTATCGCGTCATTGACTTTAACCATCATTATTAGAATGCTACATTATACCTTTGTAACAAAGTTACTTTTATTAGTAGTAATCAAAATTCTCACAGGAATAGAAAGAAAAACAGTATTATTATAAAATCCCTGTAACAGACCAACAGACGAAAACGATAAACGTCACCTACAGCCGCCATTTTAAATTTGTAATTGCCTGTTAGAAGAAATTATACGAAAAAAAACAAACGAACCCCCATCCAACTTGTCCAAAAGGATTAGCAAAAAGAGGTAGACTGCACTAACTTTTACCGTACCATAAAGTTTTACGGGAACACGGTGTCGTCAGCGGCGCCATCTGCCGTCCGTCCTTGTCACTTTACCCGCGTTTACCTTGTAATTCTACCTTCATAAGGGTGTATACAGAAAGAAAGCAGATAAACAGCGCCGATTGCAGAATCTATGAAATACTACCGGCGCTGGTAGTTGACGGTGGTAGAATGTTTATACAATGTACCGACCAGCCTCCCTAGCACAGCACTCCAAGAAATAAGTGACAAGACATATAACTCGCTGCGATTTGTTGAAACTAGCTGAGTCGCACAAAGCGTGACATAACAGCCAATCAGAGCGCGTATTTGTTATATGTCATGTCTTTCTTGAGGCGCGTGCTAGGCCTGCAGCGCGGGTTACCTAATTTCCTTCTATATAATGAATTGCAGGACATATTATACCTCCCCAAAGGCGCGCCATAAAGATCGACCCTGTACTTTTCTCCGCCAATGCGTGCTCAGTGTCTTAAACTAGATTAGAACGAACTCCCAAGAGGTGGTCTGACGATTCCTTCTGTATACACCTTAACAAATGGGTAACGCAGGCAAATGAGAATACATTGTTCTGTTTGTCACGATTGAATGGAATCGACTACCTAGATATCTTCTAGTTTAGATGTTCTAGTGTATTCTGGATTGAACAAATGACGTCAATCTAGAAACCCAATAATAGGCCTGTATTCTGAGACAATAGTCAGTACTGAAGTGTCTCTGGAGTATAGTTTTGTATCTTTAACGCAAATACGATTAGAGGGAGACAAATGAGGAGATATATCTCTAGATCGAGACACTACAATCTGGATCTGGGAGTTTTGGAGTACGGGGCAAAGGCCGGCAGATGAGAAAATGCGCTTGACACTTCACCTTCAATTGGACGTTCGTATTAACGTTTTTTTTAACACTATGACCAAGCGTTTGACCACCATCCTGCCTGATGTTAAGCAGCGATGTGGTTTACGATTTACGATTAAAATGTTGATTTAGTTGGTTTTTAACCGACTTCAAAAAAGGAGGAGGTTCTCAATTCGTCTGTATTTTTTATGTTTGTAACCTCAGAATTTTCGCGTGGGTGAACCGATTTGGATATATTTTTTTATTTAATACCCGTATTTGGTTCAGTTCCGACAATGGTATCCATGAGAAAATCATATATATGTCAAATTTTACTGGTTGAAGTCGGTTCTTCGGTTCGGTTTCTATAAGTTATCGCTAAAATACCATGCATAGTACATATTTAATTGTATTATGTTAATTACCAACACATTGTACGCATCGTAACTTAGATACTTTAGATGCATCCTTGCAGAGGCCGTGGTTATACTATATAAACTTGTCGTAATTAGCTTTCATTTGAAAGACTCTTACAACAATTACAACAATTATATTTTAGTTTAAAATGAAACGCTTTGTTCAACAGATTTATCGGATTGCTCTACATTAACCTCTTCCCCATTATTCTTCCATTATTGGACAGTTGGTAGTCGGAGTAAGAATCTGGTCTGCCATCATAAGGTTGAACTCGAAAGTATATCAACAGACAGTATGGATGGAATGTATGAAAAATTATATTTGTGTGAAAGGTGTAACTGCAGAGATTGAGAGAGTAAGTACCAAAAACGAAATCATTTTAAGTATTGTTAGGTTTAAAACTGTATCTTCTCTCTCTTATACACCTATTTGCTGTGTCTATCAGGATCTACAATGTCATGTTTTTTTATATTTGTATATTGTATGTTATGTATTTGTATAACTATTGTAGAACGCAAATAAATATATTGAGTATTGAGATGCTGAATGACAGTGATGAACGGCGAAAGGAAACGTGTTGTGTCGACACCACCTACTGTTCCCACAGTCTTAATCTCCTTAATCTCCCTCCTAACCTCGTGGTTATGAGGGAGATTAAGGGCAAGTATGATGACATGATTGGTCAAACATAAGAAGCGCCATCTGCATTCAGCTTCGCGTTTTCTTCGCAATAGAATCACGCGAGCGTGTGAAACAACAATCCAGCATCTGTCAACGCATACCCTTGGACTTTTCAATTACGACGGCACACGGAATAGGGACATTCTTCGTAGCAATATTTCATTGCAATCTCGCATAGCGTAGTGTCGCGTAACAAATTGCCCACGTCCGGAAGCAGGCCGGTGTCTGTCCGGCGAGCGACTACGCGCCATTACTGGTAGACGTACAAAAATCACTCAACGTGTGCGTCGGCACCACTATTCCTGTCACCCATTGTAATGGCAATTCTGGGACAAGAAATTGATTTACTCTCAGAATTACTATTCACTGCATCCTACATATTTTTTTGTAATTATTAATACTAATTACTATTTCGTAGATACACAAAGCTCAACTTAACTTGTCAGTTGTATGTCAAATACGGAATAACCAGTTCAAGTAGACCTGTAATAACCGCTGTGTAACTTACCACGCGTTTATTGGTAAGCGGGTTAGATTATTTGTAACAGATGAAAAAGACAAAGGGGATTTCATTTCAATTAATTACACGATTGCCCGTCGTATACACTATTGGGATAATCTTAAGGTGCGGATAGACTTCACTTTCACTTGTATTCACCGTTTTATATTTGTCGAACTGAACAATTTTTTCAATTATGTAAGACTGCTCATTACTAGTCAATGCTCAAATCATATTTATAGTGAACCACAACCGGGGCAAATATTAAAATCGGAGGCTCTGCAGTAATTGAATCATTAATATCCCACTTAGTTAAAATTGAAACTTAACTCTACAATTTTCCTAACAAACTAAAACGTATTAAATGTTTAAAACGGGTACTATAGCGCGAAGATTGATCAAAGACAAGCATTCAGCTTACCTTCGTTGTTTGCCCGACGTTTCGACACAGTTACATGTGTCGTGGTCGCGAGCTGACTGGAGTACGGCGGCGGCGTCTAATACCCGTTTTAAACATTTAATATCATGTCAGTGCGCGTTTCCTTAAAAAATGATTAAACTAAAACGTATTTTCAGAGTATAAGTTAACTTTCGGACATTTCAAATGTCAAAGAGACGTCTCTACTATACGTACCCCATCTCCCATACACCTTCTGAGTGAGTGCGGACCCCTGATGCACAAACGATCCACAATGGTGTGGATCCACTGGTGAATCTCAGTATCAAAAAAGTACTTACTTTTGTAAAGGCGCTCAAAATTGATACTGAACTCTAAATGATCAACCAGGTGGCGATCACAATAGATCAGCGATGGTCGCAGTGATACTGGGCACAACAGAGCCTTGCAGAGCCACAAAACAAAAAAAAAATACGTACCCCATACCAAAATCGTGCAATGTTATCGCGATAGCAAAATACATTACCTGTAAGATTTAACTTTGTGTGCTATCTCTATAAATATTGGTTGAGCCCATCTCAACCTTTCCACTACATATACACTGCACACAAACTTCTTCTTGTTCGCTCTCGCTCGCCACCTATCCTCTGCGGCAGAAGAAGAAAAAACGGAAGAAACCGCACCGCGCATGCGCGCTAGAGAAGATAGTGAAAAAAAAATATGAATAGCGTTTTTCCGGTGAACTTTGAAAGAACATAAAAATAATTCTTGTGATATAAATAAACTTGACAAGTTGTGTGACAGAAGTGCGAAGCGCATCAACCTCTTCCTCCCGAACATAATCGGAACCAGCTTCGCAAGGTGTTTTACCCCTTTTCGCTCCCCCAAATATGAACATGAAGAATCTGTATACAAGCAGAGGGTCCGTCTTGGATTAATACAATGACTGTGGTCATTAAAATTTGCACAAAGCTTGCTTCTAAGTTATAGTCCGACATGTGACCGGCATTATATAATAATTATTCAATGACTATACCCTGTTTATGTAAGCGTGTCGACGATTTGTTGCAGCTGACAGGTCTGTGACGTCATTCTAAATATAGCGCGTTTAATGCTTGAGTACAAATCCACAGTGATGGATATTCAGCGGCCATTTTACTCGTATTTTATTACATGGAAATATTTACTTAAATCATATTTGAAGACACGCCCACTAATATTATATTAAAGTTTCAAGCGGTTTGTTTGCTCGGCGTTTCGACACAGTGTCTACATGTGCCGTGTATCAGTGGCGTGCACTGGCTTTTATGACAAGGTAGGCAGTAATCCCCAAGGATTGACACCTATG
>SJJU01003096.1:0-22565 GCA_012932125.1 Conopomorpha cramerella
GGCGGTTCGCACTATGAAAGTAGACGCAAACCGTTTGGTTCGCATAAATGGCAAACCCAAGTCGACGTCATCCATACCAGGTGATATGGATGACGTTTTGCCGTTCTCCTGGTTGTCCTATTGTAAAAACCCGATGGGGGTATTAGGTTTATATTCATTCGTCATTTATATCTGAAGTACAGTCTGATAGTCTTCAAGTCGCGGGTGAATAGGTACCTACTGAGCAAGTGTGCTCCATCGTAGACCACATCGCTGCTTAACATCAGGCAGGATGGTGGTCAAACACTTGTTCATAGTGATTAAAAATATATATATACAAGCTGACCCGGCAAACGTTGTTTTACCAATATACGTTAATAACAGTGTTTCTCTACTTTTATATGCATGTATTATATATTATAAACCTTCCTCAAAAATCACTCTATCCATTAGAGAAAACCGCATCAACATCCGTTACCTAGTTTTAAAGAAGAAGACAAACAAACAGACAGACAGCGGAAAGCGACTTTGTTTTATACTATGTATTGATAACTCAAAGCTGTAAAAAACTAGAAATACGCGGATGAAACCGCGAGGTGTCTACTTAATATACACCTTCACCCTCTTCAGGTCATCAAACCTACATCATAGGTACGGCTGCCCTTTCCAAAGCTTTTAACCTAAATAGCCGACGTGACATGAAAAGAACTATTACACGGATAGAAAGCCAACACGCTGCACTGTGTACATACCTTAGTGGCGAAGCTAGGAGGTAAGCCGGTAGTGAAAAATAGGCACTTAACAAATGCTTATTTAGATTTTTGTTTGTCTTACTTATTTGAGTTAGTAAGTCCCTACGCTACTTCCTTTCCTTGAAAATATTTGTTAATATGCCTGGCATAGGCTTGTCTTGTACTACCGGCTTACCCCCTAGCTTCGCCACTACTACCTATTCTGTCATAGACTAGAACATTTCCCTTGGTTTTACTGGCGATTTCGAAATATTCAGTGCTGGGCTGGGTCATAAAAGTAATGATTCTAACTGCATTAAAATGATACGGACATAAAAGGCTTAAGATATTCAGTGTGCTATTTAAAAAACATTTTATAACAAAACATACCAACAAAATGTGGTACATTTGTTACTTCTTCATGCATACAAAAAAACTTAACATATTTTGCAAAAAATATAAACCCTGAACACCTACATATTTCTGAGGCTTAGTATCTCAAAAACAATTTAAGCAGCTCAAGAAACACTGTACATTTCTTACAGCGTTTTCCCAGCAGTTGCGGAAATTACTACAGGAATGTGCTTGTCCCTTGGCTGTCGTAAGAAGCCTTGGCTTCTTACACAAGCACATTCCTGGGAATTCCTAAAAGGGCGGGGGACTGAGGTGCGCGGGCGGGAAGACGCGCGCCCAAAATACGGAACCCGTCGACTTTGGCACAGCGATAACCAAGGTTTTATCGTCATAAAGTGTGGACTATAACATGAACTTCGATCGCCCGCTCCAACCCGGAGATGGTCTATAAGTGCTTGACGTGGCTGGAGTCATCCTTGGATAGTGGCTCAGTATGTTCAAGGGACCTGGCAGAAACGCGCGAGTGATCACCGTGGGGTTTTAGTGAGTAGTCCGTGCTAGTGATGGGGTATCCATAACGTGGGGAAATCCGTTGATTTCCCCACGATAAAAATGACATGCTTGTCAACGGGTTTAAAAGGGTGGGTAGTGATAAAACAGGAGCTGGAAAGCGGACATTGGGTCTGCTTGCAAAAGCGAGCAGTACATCCGGTATACACGGTAGGGATGCGTTATTATGAAACAGTTTACATAGCGTCTGTGGTCCAGTTGGTCGGATACTTGACTTGAAACCGGGAGGTCGCAGGTTCGAGTCCGGCTACTGGACGTGTACCAATGGGACTCTTTTTCAGAGCCTATGTACGCAACGCAACGCTCGTACGGTGAAGGACAACATCGTGATGAACCCCCCACACCACAAGGTGTGTGAACCCTATAACGGCGATGGGCTCACCCCCTGTCACGTTGGGTTAAATACGCTCGGTGATCCGTGGATATTTGCTTATTAAGCAAGTGCCTCTGCCTATCCCGCTTTGGGATTAAAAGTCGTGAAGTGTATTTATTTATTTTTATTTTTTGCTTATATAGATAACTATAATGAATCACACGAGTGCTCATAAATATGATAATGTAATTTAGACCTTAAGAAATGTACATATGAAATGAGATGGTCCAATCTACGAAATTATACTTTTATAGCTTTTCCGGAAAATGTTGTTTTGCCAATGTATATTATTAACAGCGTTTCTCTTCTATTATATGTAGATATTATATATACAGAGTGTAAAAGGACCCCGAGCTATGGTCTTAGAAATGTTATTATGAATGTGAATGTTGAATATACGTGGTACTTTTAACAGTGATCTATCAGTTGATACATCCATTCTGATCACTGTTTTGTCTATACCAGACAGGGGATTACTGTACATAGTCTAAACTTGGCACAGTCAACATCTCTGGCAATTAATGTTACCTATTGAGCTCCCCGCTCGGTACTAAATACTCCACTCTATTCTACGGGCAGAAATTACTTTTGTTTAGCTGTTCGTAGATTAATTATCACACGCCAACTTGAACTTTACAGTCAGCGATGTTTCATAGATTTCGGGTTCACAATGGCTTAGAGGAGTATAGATAGAGGAGACTTTGTCATGCCCCTACCGCCCACACGCGGAACCCCTGTTTGATGAAAATATAATATAGCCGCAGGTTACAGGTATGTAGGTCAGTTGAATGCCTTGTTGTACAGTCGGCCAAGAATCTGGTGGAATATAAACCAACCTAAGGTTGAAATTCGTACGAAAGTCATTAGACATTAAGGTTCATTTTTTACTTGTCACAGTATGACAATTTTACCTTATTGACGTTTTAGTGACACAGGAAATATCCTCAAAATTTTTCGACGAAGTTATCGGCGCATATTTCGCACTAAAAACAACATAAAATACTATCAGTAGATGCGAACAAGAATAGAGTGAAAAACACGAGAAATAATACCGAAACTTAAAAAGAAGTATATACACTTCACGCATTTTAGTCACAAAGCGGGGTAGGCAGAGGCACATGTTAAGCACATGCCTACGGTTAACCAAGCGTATTTAACTCAACGTGACAGGGTGTGAATCCAACGCCGTTACAGGGTTCACAGACCTTGTGGTGTGCGGGTTTCATCACGATGATGAGCGTTGCGTTGCGCACATAAGATCTGAAAAAGAGTACCATTGTTACACGTCCAGTAGCTGGTCTTGAACCCGCGCCCTCCCGATTGCAATCGAGTATCCGACCAACTGGACCACAGGCGCTCTACTTAAAGAATACGTAGGCAAATTTACTCGGCGGTATAAAAAAGTGATGATTGTACTATGGGCAGGCCATCTATTACTGATAAGGCCTGGCTGTTGGATAAAATAGTGGATTGGAAGAAGAAACAAGATGGGAGCTACCAATACACTTTGCTTGGAATTGATTAGTGAGGATGAACCAACATTCAAGAGCATGTTTCGCGTAAACAAAGCATTACCCTTACTATTTACTACGACTAAAATTGACCCATAGTCTGTTCACTAATTCGACGAACGATTTGACACACGGATAAAATATTTTTCGAAAAATACATTATCTACACACATGACATGTGTCTAGGGATCAAGAAAACCAATTTTTGCCCAGTCATCTAGTACATAGAATAAAACAAATAAGCATCACGTTGTCTGTCCCTATGTATGCTTAGATCTTTAAAACTGAAGGTCTTCCAGTCGCGGGAGAATAGGTACCTACTGACCAAGTGTGCTCCATCGTAGACCACATCGCTGCTTAACATCAGGCAGGATGGTGGTCAAACGCTTGATCATAGTGATTAAAAAAAACGGATAGTGATGCGGTTTTCTTTGATATTTAGACTGATTCATGAGCAAGATTTATATGTATAACTAGTTGACCCGGCAAACGTTGCTTTACCAATATACATTATTGACAGTGTTTCTCTGCTATTACATGCATTTATGAACATTTAACAAAAATCACTCTATGTATTACAGAAAACCGCAATCAAATCCGTCAGGCAATGGTCTTAAAAATGTTGTTGGGTTCGTCAATACAGCGACAATGTGGTGAAACAAAAAAAATTCAGCCCTCACACACGAGGTCATTTCCCGAGGCAGAAAATTGTCTATTTTGTATAGAGATGAAAAAACAAAGCAAAGGAACACTGTTAATAATGTGTATATTTTCAATACAACGGGTCAGCTAGTATAACTACACACACCAAAAGTGTCTAGGGATCAAGAACATTTTTAGCTCTAAAAAAATCTAATTTATTTAAATAAAATCTAATCTTCTGGATTGGTCTCCTACCTAATTCCCCATGCCTGTATCAATGACTTATCACCACATTTGAATAAATTATGAATGAATTCAGTTTTTGTAAAATATATTCTTGATTGCAATCTTCTAAAATGTACTTGATCCCTAGACACTTTTGATGTGTATAATATTGTTTACGTACGTGGGGGGTGGGTACCGATAGAAAATGACACTGTTACGAAAATCAAGAATAACACTTTATTCCGGCACTGTAATTACACAAACTAATTACAATCGTTAAACTAAGACCGCTACTAAACACTTTTACAATTACACAATCACTTGTCAACTCTCTTTAATTTTCACTCATGATGTTCACTGTATCGCTGTTTAGTTGAAACTGTCTCGCCGACTCGATCGTCGCTCTTTATATACCAACGGTACACAATCCAGAACATTCGAGTAGGTTCAGGTACATTCTCGAGTCGACTTCTAATAATAATTATTAAATACCTAAACGTCGCGTCGGCCGGCTCGCATGTTTATACCTACTCCAACAGTAGGTAAGTAGGTTTATACCTACTTGTGAGTCGCGTCGGCCGACTCGCGTGTTTATACCTACTTGTGGTGTAAGTACTTGTGTACTTGTGGCTTCCGAAATATACCACACTTTTCTCGATCTTTCGAGATCCTTCTACTACATTCTGACGCATATAGGCACTGTGTTGTGGTTTGTATGCGTCGACCTGGACACCGGAATGTTCCTTAGGCCTCTCGAATGTTCGACGTACCTCTACGGCATTCTAGCCGTTGTTTCTCGACCCCGGGGCGTAACAATATAAAATAAAAATCAGTACCACATTAACAGTGGACAAGTGCAGAACAGTGGCTATTATTACCGGAATGTTCTCGTAGTAAAATAGTCGTTAAACCCGAGCTAGTAATGTACAGCTCATTAGCTTTTATAACTTACCTATTTGACTTGTTAAGAGCCTATTCGCACTACGTAACACACGTTGTTAAACATTGAATAAAAAGTTGTTACGTTTTTATACTAGTTTACCTATAAACACTTGTTATATCCACGAACGAGCCACTGCTGCGTCGGCGTTCTACATCCACGTGCATCGATACAGTATTGCGCCATCATTTACCTCAAAATGCTTCATATTCGAAAGTGCTGATTCCTCGCAACGTGCCCATGATGCGACTTCGATCACGTACACCATCCACACCGAGCCAACGAGAGAGATCAGAGTCTACCGCTTCGTCAGTTGAGTCCTAACATCGTATCGGCTCACTTGTTTTACACAAGAACTATGTGACACCTCACATCGGGTCAATACTCTTTTAGGATAGTGAGTTTGTAGATAGTAGAGCAATGTGACGCCTTAGTCGTAACAACGGGTCCATTCTCTCTCTTAGTTTGTAGAAATTAGAATAAAATCATTCGTTTCAAGTCCTATCTGGTTTCTTTCGCACCCTCCGACTGTAGGAAATATAATTCACTTAAATAAGAGGTGCACCTAGGAATATAAATATTTAAAAGTTCCTAAATAATTTACTGTAGTAGTAGCTAAGTGGGTGGCTGGTGGAGGCTGCAAACATGGACCTGAAGAGGTGCCTTCTAAGTTGTAACTAAACCTATACCAGTGGCGTGCACACCATATAGGCAAAAGGACTCTGCCTATGCCTACCTTAGTATTTTGGCTACCCGACCTAATAATAGAGTTATTGCTAGATCCTTTTTTTTTGTACTCATGACATAGGCTAAGGTCCTGTGTTTTGTGGGTGAGTAGATAGGTAACCTGTGTTTCATAAATAAAGTTGCCTATACAGATGTGTCAATCCTTGGGAATTTCTGCCTACCTTGTCGTAAAAGCCAGTGCACGCCACTGACCTATACCTAGGTACACTTAAACATTGCAATGTCAGAAAACCTATATTAAAAGAACTTAACTGTACACTTAGAACGCAATAAACATTTTGTATTTGTAACGTCCGTTTTGAATACGTAATAATTTGAAAGATAAAACAAATCGACTTCTACCACAATTAGATTTCTTAAAGTTCCCCTCGATTTATCTGGTCTGTCATCATCTAAAAAACTGTCATCATCTAAGAAAGTTACGGTTTGAAGGAAGACGTAGTGACCAAGATTGAAAAAGGCATGCTTCCGTGTAGGACGCCCTCAGGCAAGGTGGACTGATTATATACGCAAGATGGCTGGCAGAAGCTGGATACGAGATGCCGAAAACAGATCACAGTGGCGTGCAATTGGAGAGGCCTATGTCCAGCAGTGGACAAGTATGGGCTGATGATGATGATGCTTCGGTGGTTTGGGCATATGGAGAGAATGGATGAAAGTCGATTGGCGAAAGAGATTTATATGGGTGATGTAATGGGCCGGGTGAGTAGAGATCGCCCCAGAAGATTATACAGACCAGATTGGTGATGTCCTGGCCGAGGGTGACGTGAAAAGTACTCGAAACCGAAGGTCATGTATGAAAAGATGTATGAATGTAGATGAAGCGAAAGGGGTATGTCAGGACCGTGACAAATGGAGATCTGTAGTCTCTGCCTACCCCTCTGGGAGACAGGCGTGAAGTGTATGAATGTATGTATCATCATCTAACTTTGACTTCCTTATCATGGGACCACCTTGGAAATATCTTCTTTCCAATAAAAAAAACATAAAAATCGGTTTATAAACGACCAAGTTATCGGCGAATGAACATAATAAAGCACAATATACTGGGTGGAAAAAAATTATTCGCTAGTCTGACCTGGGTATCGAACCAACAAAAAATTGAAAAAATTAACTCTCAAAAATTTTATTTTTGGTCGGGTTGTTGATCAGGATAAAAATTTTCTAAGAAACATTTGGTCTTACAATCATTTGTTGTAGTATTAACTGTTTGTGTACTATAATGTTATAAAAATAATATATAGTCAGTGTCATTGGCGCAGTCTATCGATAAAGACGTCAATTGTCAAAGTCGTGTCAAAATCTCATTAAAACGTGAGAGTGGACCATCGCATTTCAATGCTGCGTGGAACATTACACGAAAATAACAAATGTACCAAATAGGAGTCCTCTGCTGCACTTCTCACTCTCACTACATTATTTTTCATCACCAGCACATTATTAGACCACTTTTACACAATGATTGCAGTGAACATTTTATTTTGAAGATGAGAAATAAAGAATCCATTTGCATCTCATCGCTTCCCGCGCAAACCTCCAAGGCTCCTTTTTGTATTCGCAAGGTAGTTTAAAAGTAAGTTCCCAAGTTGTAGTACAACTACATTCAAGATCAATAATTCCGGGTCATATCATCATCATCATCAGCCCATACTTGTCCACTGCTGGACATTGAACTGCTGCAATTGGAGAGGCCTATGTCCAGCAGTAGAGAAGTAGGTATGGGTTATATGCAGATACTAAATTAAGTAAGAATATCTTAAAAGTAGGCCTATGTCCAGCAGTGGACAAGTATGGGCTGATGATGATGATGATGATGATGATCTTAAAAGTAATATTACACAATACAACTCAGAAATATCTACTTAAACTTTATTTCAGCTTTTTACCGTCTTTCAAAAACAATTTATGTTACCCTAGCTCTTCAATTATTCAGATGTGTCATGTGTAGAGAAAAATTATGTGTGACCGACAATTTTTGCTCTCGAGTGTATTTGTGTACATATTATAGTGCGTGTCAAAGGACCCCGAGCATTTTTTCGTCTCCATACAAAATGTCATACCTCGAGGCAGAAAACTGTATATTTTTTATGGAGAAGAAACGTTTATTTTACATTTCCTCGCATTGTCGCCATAGTAAAAGTTGTTCATATTGATGAGTCCAACAACGTGTCGGGGTCTTTTTACACTCGGTATTTAAAGCCTATTCGCACTGCGTCCGGTCCGGAACGGATCAGAGGGTAATAACAATAAGAAAACGTCAGTTCGTTTCTTGTCGATCCATTCGTTTTCAGAAACGTCAACGAATCGTCGTAGATAGCGGTGCTGTGATTGGTCTTTCATCAAGAAACACATATTAATCGAGACGAAACGAGTGGTCATTTTCCTAGTGTTTTAAACCCACAGTATCCGTATTTTTGCCTCAGACAAATCCAGGGAACTGGTTGAACTCGGGCTTTTTTTTAATAGATTTTTTTTAACTAGGCTCTTATGTTCAGCTTTAAAGCCGATAATTCTGCCACAAAACAAAGTAATAACTCTTCGTGTTCAATATTATATAGTTGGTGTCATTGTCACAGTCTATCGATAAAGTCGTCAACAGTCAAATTCGTGTCAAAATCTCATTAAAACGTGAAGGTGGACCATCACATTTCAATGCTGCGTGGAACATTTACATGGGAATAACAAATTGATCAAATAGGAATCCTCTCCTTTACTTCTCACTCTCATTACCTACATTATTTTTCATGACCAGCACATTATTTTATTACACTAATTCAACCACATTTACACTAGTATATCTACTACTATAAATTAATTTTGAAAATGAGAAATAAAGAAGCCATTTGCATCTCATCGCTTCTCGTATAACTGTATTTTCCTATAGGTATATTATATCTAACCCTTTGAATAACACGTACCTTTTCTGTAAGCGCTATTCCTTCTCCATATTCATCCTCCGGTACGCATTCGCCACGAAACCAACTGGCCCATTTTCCAATCTCACCCAACATGCTCGACGTGTTCAACGAACTTAAAGCCATATTTGTGTTCTCATTCAAACTTTTCAAATAATTTAACTTTATATTTCACACATTTTTTCAAACATAAGCGACAGGATCGCGGCATTTGTTAACAAGTTTCAGAATATTTAAATATCACAAGATAATAAAGTGAAATACTGATGCACTGAAATAAATTCTAAATTAACGATAGACAAAAAAGATTCTATATTGAAATTGAATTAAGAGTCGAAGTTTACAATTCTTTATACGTTTGTTATACTTCAAAACCGCAGAGCGACAGAGGCGCGATCAAAATGCTCTACATCAGCCCGCCGCGAAGGTACACAAACCACTGACAATAAATCGGAAAAGCACGTTCATTTATACCGCCAAAATATTTTCAGGAAAATAGAAAATGTCACCCCTAACACCATAGGTTTAAAGTCAAATGTCGCCAATCGGCATCGCTTAAATCACAGAGCATGCGCGCTAAACAAGGACACATAATCTGTCGGTAACATGGTTCGGTGTTTGTGAATGGACTACAACATTTGCGTAGTAGATGTACGATGGATTTGACCCTAGTACGCATTAGCTCTGGGAATAAGTATACCTATATAGGTGTGCTAACATATGTACCAGACCCACCGCTAGGACAATGTAGGTGCAATCTGAACACAGTACAAAATAAAATATGCTCATGGCACCAGAGATGTGTGTAGAAACCGTGGCTTTTGGCTTCCTAGAGCATTTCCGTATAAGCCTATATTGTCTACTAGGGGACGCCGCGCGATTTCATTCACGAAGGGTAGCTTTTAGTAGTACCTGCATCCCACATTTCAAGCGTCTAACTTAAGCGGTTTAGATTTTTCATACAAAAGTATTTTCCTGTTAATTTCTGTTCCCGTTGAAATTTCTGAAATTCCTTTTGTTAGTTCACCCCTACGGTACGTCAGCTAGGTCCTTTCCACATGTCAAGTGCCTAAGTATAGCGGTTTGGGTTGTACGTTGATATGTCAGTCAGTCAGTCAGCTTTTCCTTTTATATATTTAGATATCAGGGTTTCTTAAAGTGGGGGTCGCCTTTATGTGGTAGGGGGTTCGAGGAAATATTTACGTAATGGTGACTGATTGGTTGTCAAACGTGCCCGATTAACTCGTTAGCACCCACTGACCTCGGAGTCTAACAAGTTATTTTAAACTTTATTACTTTGTAATAAAAGTTAAAATCAATTAAACAGTAAGTATTCTTCTGGGCGTTAATGGGTTAACAAGGCGCGCTTGACTTGTTGCTGAATCAGAATTAAAATTAAAACTGTCTAAAAGTACTTCTCAAATTGATTTAATTTGCGACGAGGAATTAGACACATACCATACCACAAGACCCTTTTGATACTTACTGTATTTGTTAACTCTATTTTTAATTAAAAACCATATTTTCTTCTACAGGTAGTTTATTTTATTTAGGGTTAGAGGTTCGCGATCGTTTGAGAACTTGTACAAGAGTACAGGGGGCAAGTTTGAGTAACCCTGGTATATATTAACTTTATGTGTACCTTCAACAAGATGTTTTTATATGAAAGCACCATTAATTTGGGATACTTAATTTTACTACTAACTTATGTATTGATAGTGTATCATATTTATAGTTAATTAGTAGATTTTATTAAAACAATAGTTGCCTCCCGTTGTCTGTCCGTATGCCTGCTTAGATCTTTAAAACTCTGCTACAGCTGATTAAAATACAATGTTACTCAAAGACAATAAAATAGCGAAAAAGAAAGGACAAAAATAAAGTTTTTTGTCATTTATTTATTTTATTTATTTATTTATTTTCAAACCTTACACTAACATTACAGTATTTAACAATGCGCTAGCGTATGTGATTGAGTAAATTATTTATAATTTACTTAAATAATTATTACATTCTAACAAAACGATAAATTAGACAACAAATACAAATTTCAACATAATAAGACTTTAAATAAAGATATATAGAAAAAAAAACTAGTAGTACACACACAAAAACAAGTAAATAATAATTTATAAATTAGCATTCAATAAAACACAATTAATTTACATGCAATTCTTTTCACCGTACATAAAAAAAAGAAAAAGAAACAATTGCATAATAACAGAATAAAAAAATAATAAAAAATAAAAACAACAACATTATAAATTCAAGTCAAATTTCATAGCTTATCGCGAATAAGGCTACCCTCGTGAACCCACTTTGGGTGCAACAGAAAACGTCTATAGTGTTCTGAATGGCATTGAGTATTCGAAGCGCGCGCGGCAGCGGAGCGTGGTGCAGCAGGTTGGTGGCGGCGCGGGGCGCGGGGCTCCGCTAGCAGCCGCGGCCGCCGCCGCCTCCACACGTACCGGTCCGGCACAAAGATATTTATCCTCGCCAGCAACTCCGGATTATATTGTTTCCCAATTAGCACCCTATGGACATAACTAACTAGCGCCATCTCTCTGCGTACCGCCAGCTCACTGTATCCCACCATACCAAGTATGAATAACGTAGGATACATTAGGGGGTAGAAAGGGTAGACGCCGTACAGCTTTAAATATAAATATCTAACGAACTTATTTTGTATTCTTTCCAGCATAAGACTATATTTAGTCTCATGCGGAGACCAGATGACCGCGTTAAATTCCATTTGACTTCTGACTAAGCAATTATAAAGAGTGGTGATAGCTCTAACATTTGAGAACTTATTTGTTCTGCGCAGAATGAGACCCAAATTCCTAAACGCTTTCTTACAGCAATATACAATATGTTCAAGTCCTTTACTTCCCTTACTCTAGCCATTTCTTGCCCGGCCATTTCGTATCGGTATTGTATAGGATTATGTGACTTGTACCTTATTACTTGCTAGATTACTATTCAATCCCCCTGTCACGTTGGGTTAAACACGCTTGGTGAACCGTGGGCATTTGCTTTAGCAAGTGCCTCTGCCTACCCCGCTTTGGGATCAAAAGGCGTGAAGTGTGTATATAACTACGTACTTTCAGAATTACTTATGTAATTTACTAGCTGAACCGCCAAACTTTGTATGCTATTGCATGCATATATTATACATATAAACCATCCTCGAGAATTATTCTATCTACTAATGAAAATCGCATTAAAATCTGTTGCGTTATTTTAAAGATCTAAGCATAAATAGGGACTTTGTTTTAATACTAAGTATTGATTGAAGTTTTATATGTATAGGAACCAGTATGTTTTTTCGCGATTGTATTTAATTAAAACAACAATTTCTGACCTTAATGGTCACGACCACGGTAAACAAGAAACTAATATTATAAATGCGAAAGTTTGAAGGCATGTTTGTTACTCTTTCACGCAAAAACTGCTAGACGATTACGATGATACTTAATGCAACAATTAAATTATTACTCTTAGTAATAAATTACGTGTAAACATTCGTTCTGTTATCTGACGGCCGGAATGGACTAGTGGTGAGGGTAACTGCCTCTAGGACAACGCTTCCGGGTTCGATACCCGCCGCCGACATAATGCTTTAGTGAAGATCTGAGGCATTTGTGTGTATATCGGTCTTTGTTTTATTTATTTTTTTCCTTTTTTTGTTTACAGTTTTAAGTCAAACGTTATTTATGATTTTGTTTGGTAATTTACTGTAAGCCTTATTGTTTTGTTTACATAAATAAATAAATAGTTCACTAGAAAACAAATTCCTCAATAATAACCTACATTACTGTAACATAAAGCATCCCTTGTGGTCTCTAAAGCAATTGAAAGGCATTAAAGCAAAAGTCGTGAGTTTTTTTTAAATTATTTATAATATTAAATCAGGCTAGATATCTTATAATGTAACAATGTCCGCCCATGGATGAAAAAATAGAAAAAGTGCTTGGACATGAACTCCCACATTTTATAGGTATCTTAGGCTTAAATCAGTTGATTACTGTACTGTTGATTACTGCACTTACTGTACCTGCCGTCTCTACTCGAGAACTCATTTGCCCCAACGGTCATTGGTTCATATTTTAAGCTTCGACAGAGCTAATAACATAAAAATAATAAAATGGGTATTGACTCCATCCCAATTTAGGCGATAAATGAGCTCTATTTTCACACCTTAAAAGGAATTACACCTGGTACTAGGCAATAATAAATATCCCGTGGTATTTTACACACTACCTGATCCCAAACTAGGATATCCTACTGTACTATGGGTGCCAGAGCCTTCTAAAACGTACAGACAAATATTTCTAAAAACATACATAGATAAAACACCCGGATGTGCACAACAAGATTAAGCTCATTAAGCTAATGTTGAAGGCTGGAATCGAATGCATGTCTGTTGCCTTGTCCGTGCAGCAGTGGCGTGAACACCATATAGCCAAAAAGACACCCTACCTTAGTATTTTGGCTACCCGACCTGATAATAGAGTTGTTGCTAGATCTTCTTTTGTTGTACTCACACAACATAGGCTAACTTAGGCCCTGTGTTTTGTGGGTGAGTAGATAAGTTGGTACCTTTTCTAGATATTTCCTAGACAAGTTACCTATACATAGGTGTCAATCCTTGAGCAGATCACTACCTACATTGTTGTAAAAGCCAGTGCACGCCACTGCCGGGCAGTTACCCTGGTCACTATTCCATTTCAGTCATTGTTAATAGAATGTTTAACAAATAGGTTTAGACACTTTGAAACACTATCTTACAGATCATAACAATCAATTAATAAGAGCTGGCACATTCACAGTACTCAGACTAATGCAATTTGATTAATACAGCATGTTTTTTTATGCATGTCACAAAGCCATCAGGTTTAGTAACACACTATGTATGGCATGTGGCTGTCATATAGATAAACAATCACTCTTTATTTGTAAAAAGTGATATCGCACATTTAGAACAAAAGTCACACAAAACAAAATGTGTCATCTGATGAAATTAACCCTTAACATAAAAAAAACAAAACTTAAATTACAATCATCAACAGCCCATACTTGTCCACTGCTGAACATAGGCCTCTCCAATTGCACGCCACTGTGATCTGTTTTTTGCTTCTCGCATCCAGCTTCTGCCAGCCATCTTGCGTATACCATCAGTCCAGCTTGCCTGAGGGCGTCCTACACTCCGTACAAAATCAATCAACCATATTGGGTCCTTTTTGTTCTAACTATGCGATATGTCATTCCACTTGTTTATTCAGGCACTACACAACCTATGTATGTAGGTTGATCTCCAGTCAAAACATATGTAGGATGAGGCTGTGGGTGATGAGGGGCAGTGAAGGGTGCACTGTATTTATTGATTGCAGCGTTTGATTGTGTCATTCTGCTTTTTTATTCATGCACTACACAAGCGCAGACTCCAGCTCTTAGTTATAAATCCATACAATCTATGACCGTCAGAGAGAAATACTTTCTGCTTTTTTTATAGTTTTCAAAATTTTCATAGATAAAAATGTTGAACCTTAACATATTCTTCAGCCATGTTCATGTAAAAATCGCGTAATAAGTTCACTAAAAAGTTTTAGTAATATTTAAACACAAAAGTAAGCAAATATGTAGCTTACTTAATTCATTGAAGAGCTGTCTAGCAATAAACGCCACAAAATATCGAAGTTACAGTTGATTTATTGTGACAATCATAAAGTACTCCTATTGTAAAGATAACATGGAAGTGCAGTTTGGTAGTTAGAATAAGGTAATCAGGATTTATAGGAGCTAAAATGATGTTTTTCACAAAACTGTCCTTCCATAAAAGGTATTAAATCTTACCTTTGGTGTTTTGATGATATCCATACTTGAGCGTATAGTACCGCCGTACCGCCAATCAATAGCAAATATGTCACAATTAAAGTATGTAGCACTTTTAAAAACTAATTGAATGATAACACAATGTCCATTAAGAAACAATTTAGGAACTTTAAAAACAAAGAGGGTAATCAACAACTCTGTTAAACAGTAATCGCATTCAATATCCACCCAGCCCAATGCAAGCAGACAGAAAACAAACTGTATTGTATTTCTGTTATGATTATGATGACGTCCATTGGACTTTCACTGAGAATATTTTACTTGAATAAAAAGCCCAACCAAGGATAGTCGAAGCATCGAGCGTTGAGCCGTGGAAAGTGTCAATTCGTGTCGTGCCCGACGAATTTGATGGTAATATTGACAGTTGTTTTTTTTATTTGTTTATGCTGGGGCTAGCAAAGATAATGTGAGTCACATGGCCCGTACTTGGTGTAGTACAGTACGTAATAATCTGTTATGCCGCAGCAGTATTATCCACACTTAGCATTATAAAAATCTAAATAAAACTGTCAAAGTTCATTAAAATATTTATAAGGAAGTTAAAAGTTAAAGTTGTTTCTCTTAGTGATGACAGATGGCGCTATCTGAATTAGGGGAGATAAATGTCAATGAAATGACTTACTTCTAGCAGTCGGTATTGAAGATGACATTCACATGCCATAAAAGTGTCTTACGTTTTAATAACTTCTCCAAATAAAAAAAAACATACTATATTTTATAACTGACAAAAATCACCCTGGACATCTCTTAGCGACATCTAGAAAAGGATTTGAAAATTCCCCATTAATAAACCAGCATTTGAAAACACCTGAGTTCACTCCGGCACAGCAGTCCCTGACTTCTCGTGACTTTGATATATTAATGACATAATTTCCATTACCCGTTCTTGCTGTATCGTCCTCTGCTTTCCTGCGGTTTATCTCATAAAATGATTCGCCTGTACTAGTAAACTTCATGCACATGTGTATTCGTTTTCTGGTTCTCTCTTTACGCAATTTCCTTAAAATCATAATGATTATCTACTTAGTCATTCTAAAAAAAACACCAGAGTGTGATTGGAGATCTGTAGTCTCTGCCTACCCCTCTGGGAGACATGCGTGAAGTGTATGTATGTAGGTATGTATGTCTAAAAAAAATCTGTCAATGTTCACACAAATACTTAAACAGTCATGCCATAGCTTATCTCTTTGGGGGTCAAACGTGGAGCTAACTAACTAGGTAGTTACAAAGGTTTGTAGGTAGGTAGGTACATCTCTGATCAAAACGCACGTAGGTTGAGGCTGTGGGCGGCAGAGCCCATGCGGGGCGGTGAGGTGCCTCGGAGGGTGCATTTTATTGATTGATTGCAGTGTATGATTGTGTTAGTAGATACCAGGGACATCTTGTAGACTCCGTTTCACAAAAGAAGTCCCCTCGTTTCCATACTTTCAGTACGGTAGCCTCGGGACTTTTTTTGTGAAACGTAGTGTAAACGTTGTCTGTGTTTACTGTATGTGTGTCGCTTTCACACAGAACTTCGGGTATCTGGTACATAAATGTATGCATATTTGCACTCTATCTCTCTCAGTCATTGTATTGAAACGCACTGCTTTAAGTCACAGACCAATCACAACTAGACTTGCTATGCTAGCCGCGTACCACCCTCAGCGTTCTCTTTCTAAGCAATATTTGTATGGAAGTTGGATGTACTACTGGATCCAAACTGTAATTTTGGTAGTAAAAGTGACAGTTTGGAACCAGAAGTGCGTACAATAACTTGAAACGCCGTAAGGAACAGAAGATAAATATCTCTTGCTCTTTCAGTCCTGCATGTTTATCGTATCGTTGTTTCGTTTTGTTATAAACGTCCGTTTCGAATTGCAAGTCTATAGTGGTTTTTGGTCCGAGCTTTATTGGTATTGGTGTGTGTTAACTTGTCGTTGGTAGGTACTTTATTTACCAATACATCTCTATTCGCTCCATTTCGAAATGAATAATTTCGCTAAAGGCGTTCGTTTGGATTGTACCTATAGTCTGTATGCTGTACTGATATTATTATTTTTTTAATACATTGCCTAGTTAGGTTAGGACGTTTGACGTTACACATACATACTTTCGTTTGATTGTTTTAATTCCGGTAATGGAATGAATAATTTCCGGTAATGGGGCATGTTCAAACTCCAAAAATGTCTTATCTAGATGTCGCTAGTAGTTGTCCAAGGTGACTTATGTCATTTATATTTTTATTTATTATTTGGGTGAGTTATTTAGACTTCAGACACTTTTGTACATGCAGACAAACAATAAAAAATATTACTGTCGCCTTCAATACGGACAGCTTGAAGTTATTAATTTCGTTGACATTTGTCCTCCTATTACAACTAGCACCATCTGTCATAACTAAGAGAAACAGGGGCCCTGAAAATTTCCCATTATTTGGGTGAGTTATTTATACTTCAGACACTTTTGTAACATGCAAACAAACAATAATAAAATTTACTGTCACATGACATTTCGCCCATCAGCCAGTGCCACCTGTCATAACTAAAAGAAATAAGGGCCCTGAAAATTCCCCATTGAAGAGACATGGATTGGTGGAGTCTTATACTGATAGAGATAGAGAACCCCGGCGGGCGGCGTTGGGATCCTTATTTAATGGGTAATTTTCTTTGACGTTTTTCTGACAGATTTTCGGGCGGATAACCGTTATTACTGTAGAACTTTGTTTGGAAATTATGACAGTTCTGCTCCAGAAAATATGTCAGAAAAATGTCAAAGAAAATTCCCCATTAAAAAAATGTATGAGTAAACATATCTAAATGAATCACGCGCCTAATATCCTGGAGATAGTTATATTTATTGATAACTTTTAATACTAGATAAGCCCCGGTGATATTATCCACTATTTATCCTGTTTCTGTGGAAAAATCGGGATAAAATAGCGCCCATTTGTGTTGAGGACAAAAATATCCATAATGGAGTTTCCTTGAAAAAAATATATACAAAACTCCTTAAAACAAAATGTACGTTACAGCTATGTCGTACTCGCGTAACAATGAAAATAATAAGAGCATCCGTGAAAATACCAATACTAATACCTATGTTGACTATGTGACTATCGGACGAGAAAAGTTTTTTTTTCTAACGTCAAAATGTTTTGTCTGTCAATACCGTCAATCCAACTTATAGCTTTGCTTTGTTTTTTCGCCACCAGAGGGAGGGACAGACATGCTTATTTGTATTACGGAACGCAGCGTGTTATGAATGGGTCGTCATCAGTATGTCAAGCAAGTGTGTGTTAGTGTTCTGTGCGAATGAGTACAAAATTGCATCTCTCTCGGACGGACGAAATAGGTACATACAAATACATACCTGTTGACCTGCATCGAAAGTCCCGGGCAGACCCAACCAGATAGTTCCACGACGATAGCTGAATTAGTTGTTTGTCGATACATAACATAATAATTCATAAGCAAAACAATTCATTTGCTGGTGCTGCAATAGGTAAGTGGTCTACCTTCATTGTCATTGATACATGATAGTTTTGGTAATGTATTGACTATAATAAATATATAATATTGACTAAAATACTATTTAATTGCAGCTTTTGAATCATCTGTAAAGATAAAAAATGCCTAAGAAGAAGCAGCCGCGTAATGCATTTTACTTCTATGTTATGAACTTCAAGGAAGAACAGCGCCTCAAAGGAGTTCACTACGGCACACATGGTGAAGCTTTTGATGCAGCAGGCCCGTTCTGGGCTAAATTGCCACCAAGTCAGAGGGCCAAGTTTGAGGAAATGGCGAAAAGAGAGAAACAGAAGATGAATATACCGGACGCGAAATTTACTAGTACGGGCGAATCATTTGCCGAGATAAATCGCAGGAAAGCAGAGGAGGATGCTGCTGAAGAACACGAACTGAAAGAAATTTTAAGCATTGTTAAATTAGGTGCATTCAGCAATGTGATCCAAAACACACGTTTCTTTCTCATGGATGTGAGTGTATACTGTTATCATGAAAGTAAGAATGAGTATGTCATTGGAGAAATGACATTGTTGTGTTTCAGTTTAGCCGAAGGTATTATTGATATCAGCCACGAATTAATCAATCCTGGTCGACTGCCGTTGGGTTACGCTTCAGATGGGAAGGCGGCATGTCAAGAACTTGGATTGGAAATGCCAGATGAGACCAAAGAGAAAACTAATTACTTGAAAATTCTGTCACTCATAAGGGATCATTTAAAGGCAGGAACTGAGAACAAAGCGACACTACCACCAATATTTACAATGCCCGACAAGGTGGTTCACGTGCAGAACTTTATCCAACAGCTGTGTGAGAGGGGTTGCGAGGATGAAACCCTGTTTCGTGTATACAAATTGGACACACTCTTTTTCCATTTGGTGAATAACATAAAGTCGAGTGATGACATCGGATTCCCAAGAATTTCTTTGGCTTTGGGACAATTGACAAAAGACAGCTTCAGGTACAGTCCAAACTTGGGGTGCGAACATCATGAAACATTTGAAGAAGGCGACAAGGCCATATACTGCACTACATCGCGCACTAAGCGTTGGGCTTATACAGTCATGGACATGTGTTGCCAGAAAATAAATATAGAAATGATACCAGGAAGACATGTCCCAACTGATTATGACATGGAAAAAATTGAAAAATTCAAAATGGAGAATATGGAAAAGACACGTAACCCTGTTGCATGCCTACGTCCGTTTGATACATCACTGGATGTCAGTACGACAAGTGATTCGGGCCCATGGGAATATGTTTTGCCAAAGCGTGTTCACAAACCTGTTCGGGAGCCAAAGGCTGACTACTCCAAGGCATTCAGATCGGCACCACAGTTTGCTGAGGATGTGCAGACTACTGGGTTTGGTAGGGGACGTGGACGTGCTGTGCCATTGTCGACAGTCTTAAATCAGATGAAACTAGAATAAGTGTCAATTAATGTTTATTTAAGTATGTATTAAGATATTTTTCATTATTATTGTTATTAAACTAAGTTTACAAAGCTTAGTTGTACTTTCGGTCCTATCTATATTTTTCTACTGTAACTTTTTATGAAGCAAAAAGTATTTTTGTTATTTTGTCAAGACTGCAGCTTAGCTGTAAGTACTAATTTATCTATTTTTAATATGTTGAATATTTTCCATTTCTCTAAGAAATATCCCATGTGTGTGACATAAGTTCATAAAGAACTTTATTACTTAAGTAAATACTAAATATTGTGTCCAATGATAAATGTTACCAAGGAATAAAACTATTTAGTAGTGGATTTGTAATTTTATTTATTTCCCAAAAATTATCATCATCAGCCTATATTCGTCCACTGCTAGACATAGGCCTCTTCAAGTGCACGCCATTGTGATTTGTTTTCGGCTTTTCACATCCAGTTTCTGCTAGCCATCTTATATCATCCGTCCTCCTTGCTTGAGGGCGTCTTACACAGTCCTACACTCCGTGTATAGAGGCGCGGTCTCCTATCTAGTACTCCAACGGTTCTATGACTAATTTTCCAAAATACCTAATGCAAATCTTTATTAATGTTCAAATCGTACATACAGCCGTTGCCCAGAGGGACAGAGATCACGTACATACATTTGTCAGGATTCTGGCAAATCTGTTTCGCCTCTTCCACATCCATAAATCGCTTCATACATGATTGCCAATTTGCGGGTATGTGGTGTACCTCCCTAAGGACATCACGAATCTGATCAAGGAATGTCCTAGGATGTTCCGTCCCCCATAGCAAACTGCTATAATGTTTCCCCCATTCTGTTCTCTATCCGTACGTAATGAGTGGTCTGTAGCTGGTGGTCAGCTCAAATGTAGGTAATTTATACAGATGTTTTCCAGTCCCGAAGGTCTACTGTCGAGTTATATCTGTGTGGCAAAACACATAACAAAGTACCGTTCGAAGTAGGGATTCAACTTAAAGGCAGGCCCATTACTGTACAGTCAAAGACTGTTACAGCTGATACATAGGTACGTCGGTTTTAAAAAAGCTGAGTTATCAATGTTAACATAGATAAACTGTCAAACTCTATGAAATTAATGATAACCCAACCCAGCTATAGACGAGCCCGTTGGTGTAGTGGTCAGCATGTCTGCCTAAATTCCGTAAGGTCGTGGGTTCGATTCCCACCGCTGACAGATACTTAGGTACACCGTAGCTTATAAGTACTTGTTGGATGTGTCTGGGTGTTTTATTTACTTAAGTATGTATTTAAAAGAAAAAATATGTATCAAGTCAATATACTTCGTTGTCTGAATGCCATAACACAATAAGTGCTTTAGCTACTTAACATGGGATGAAGGCAATGGTGTTGAAAAATATTTATTTATGCCAAAGTATTTTTTCAAACATTTTCCATGCATACTAACGGGAAGTAAGTAGTACTATTTTAACTTTTGTGATCATAACTATATTTGTTTTTATGAATCTCAGTGAGTGATGTCTAGGATGTAAACTATGCTTATCTTTTATACATCATTTAACTGTTTACTATTTATGTTAATATCTGTTTTTTCTCCAATAAACAAAACAAAATAAATGCTAGAGTACAAAATATAAAACCTAAAAACCAATCATTGGAGTTCAGCGTACATAATCTTATTACTAACTACCTAGGTATATCTATTTTTTTATGAAGTTAAGAAAAATGTGTACTTTACAAAAGTTCAATCAATTTAGGGATTATTGTCAGTATTGGTGATTGACAGAATCAAAACAACACAGCGACAGCATTGCGGCGTGTTTTGTGTGGTGGTGTTTCGTGGGTGTTTCTTTGAAAATTGTGATTTTCTGACAAAAAGTATTACCATATGTTCACTATACTGCTGAACATATTCATGACACTGTTGTAAACATAGCGAATTAAATCACGGAACTACTTAAATATTACTAAATCGTAATTACGTATTACAAAGTGAGGTTATAATTCGGTAAGCAAGAATGACTCAAAAAGTGGAGACGGAGACAAAAAACACTAAATACAAGGACGGCGTAAATCGGAACGCCAGACTTTGCATACGGAATCTGCCATTCAAAGCAACAGAGGATGATGTAAGGGATGTTTACAAGCAATACGGCACAGTAGAGGAGGTGAAGCTTATGAAGAGACCTGATGGTAAAAGCGCTGGCTGTGCTTTTGTGCACTTCACACATGTGCCTATGGCTAACAAAGCGCTCACTGAGACCAATAAGAAACCTATGATGGGTGAGTAAAACTTGTTTGTTAGTCTAGGCGTTTATTACATATAGGCGGATAGTAAAATAAGATACTAATCGACGTCAACACACGGTCAGGAAAGATTGGGCTGGGTTTGGGCAACTTATCCCATTATGGTGTCGTAAGAGATGACTGAGGCGGTCTCAGAATATGGGCAGCAGTTCTCTCTCCAAGTTAAACCACAACACCACTACAATCGCCAACCTACCCGCCATATGTGGTAAATGATCAGGGAAATAATTGAGGGCCCCTGTCGAGCAGTGGATGTCAAGTGACTGATGATGCAAATAGACACAATAGATTGTTATGATGGCTGTTCACTGTCCCTTCAAGTGTGAAATGTGACCTGATTAATTTGAAACGCATGCAAAAGCGATCCATGTAGTTTTAGCGAGGTCATTGCTAAAAACTTACAAAACAAGACCTATGTACTCACCTATGACCTATCACTCTTCAAA
>SJJU01003097.1:0-35922 GCA_012932125.1 Conopomorpha cramerella
TAAATGAATAAACGTTACAACCGTTGCACATCAGCTGTATTTTTCCGCAAGTAGTACAAACGTGAATATAAAAAACATATTTCACCCTTTTTTAAGAAGTAAATATTTTATTCGTAAATACTGACAATTCTTATTACTTTGTAACGCTACGACGACGCTCCTCGCGCGGAGTTCAACCGACGCGACGCGCGCGCTTGAGAGAGGTTACATACAACTAGGTAGGCTCAGATATTTTACCGATTTACCTAACTACATACCTAAAAATCTTTGACTCTGACTTTGTAATTTACAATTTGGCAAATTTGACATTCATTTAAATGAAGTAAGTAGGTAGGTATGTAGATACCTACATTTCTGCTTTACCTACCTACCTACTTACTTTAGCGGAGATGACTAGTAATTTTGCGAATTATTTAGTTCTCAGTAAATGAATAGTCCATAACTCCCGTATTTTGAACAATTTAATTTCTTTAGGTATTTACTTTGTAAATTACATTACTCGATAAACTCACCCATTACTGCGTTACGAAGTTCAGTTCGGTGCCTGTGGCAAAGAGGCTTCGAAATGTCTACTGCGTTTTGCTAGACACAGCCGTGAACGTTTTATACCAGCATCCAGTGCTACCGGTATCCTAAACATGCCAGTCTCTGAGCCTTTGCGTAGCGGACAACATTGTCGTACGGGATATTGATATGCCAAACTCGTCTCGGTACACTCGCACTGCTTGACTAACATTGTCACCACATCGAGCTAAAACACGCACCATCTCACAATATTGTACGTTGGAGTAGCGATACGCCATTTTCAGTCACTCACGCGCGCGGAAACGATGCTGAAAAAAGAGGACATCCACCTGCATGTGCACGCGCCGCTCGACTAATTAGGTCAGGGGCAAGCAAATGGCGCACGCCTACCCCTTCCTCCCCTGACCCGCCCACCCCACGCCCGATTGCATGCTAGTTTCGGCAAATCAGAAAATCTCACACTTGTGTCTCTTTTATTCTTATTGTTTTGAAGAAAGATAGAAAATTATTGCTTCTTTTTGGCATCATCGGTATACGTTTTGAATCAAGGTGATGTTTTACTGGATACGGTTTCGCGCGGGTGGAGGGCGGCGCGGTATGGGGTTGTTGACCTACGAACAGTAGGTAACTACATAATAGCTAGACAAATAAAAATAAGACAGGGCAAGACAAATAAATACTAAATCTCAAAAATATAAACCTATATTTTATTATATCGAAATGGACTCATCTACTGGTACTGAGTATGCAGTTTCATGGTTGCTACGTTTATTCGATTACACGTTGTATCGAACATTACTGTGAGAGGGGACACCACTAGATTATTTTCATGATTAATGTTGAACATTTGTCTACGCGCTAGTTTAAATTTTCCAAACGAAAAACTCATCTCATCCATAAGTGCGGGGAATGAGCACAACTTCAGCCATTGAGCGCGTTACAGCGACGCGACGCAGCGATGGCGCCTGCAGAAACCGCGCAAGCATTCACATCACAATAAACGCAAGTTGACGTCGCCAGAGGGGAACAGCGCGACAACAGCAGGCCAGCTCTAATCAGGTAGAAAATGTCTAGATTAAAGACATTTAACACGGCTCGCCGGAGACGGAGCGTTCACGGCGCGTGCTCGCCGCTCGCCGTCTCTCTCGCATGACGGCCGACAGAGAGAGACGCACGCTTCGCCACACATCATACAACAAGCGTTAGCAGAAATAATCGACGACGAGACCCGCTCCATGGGTTACATAATATCAAAGAGAAGGACTCGCTCACTGCAGACATTATTGTGTTATATATGCACAAAATAACATATCTTCTTCATTCGTCGAAATAGAAAAAGTCGTAGTCTCACCTATTATTGCGATGTACACGACAATAAAAAAAACGTAGGTACCCTAACTAAATCTCTGTGAGGTAAATACTCGTAAAACAGTCCTTTTCCTGGCGCGAACGAAGCAATGAACACTTTACAGCCATTTGTTATCAAAGCGCTCTTTAAATTCTATTTTCAAACAGTTTATTTTGGGCGATACTTTCTCTTCCTTCTAAGCACGTTTGCGTTTTTTGCTACCCTCGAAGCTGCCACAAATCCCTCACCGTCCGTAGGTAACTTTACACAGATGAATTACGCACCAGCGTTCTGTGACACAGTCGTGTACACACGTCTGCGGCCGCTGCGTTCTCAGCTCTTGTACAATTATTACTGCGGCAAGGGTCAGACCGCGTGAACTGCGTGCGGCGACGCGCCCGGCAACGTCCAACAAATCATGTGTACCGAGCGCGTTGCGCCTGTGACAATAAATAAGCGCGACATGCGACACGCGACGACTACGACACGATTCACCGAAACACACGTAAAAAAAAAAAAAGACAATAAGCTGATTATGACTCTAAACGCTTTAGCAATCAGCCCACCGCGCCGCACGAGAAAGGCATCCTTGACTCCGCGACCCGGGGACGTATTCACAGACACAACGATCGAGCGGCATAACTACACACATCAAAAGTGTCTAGGGTTCAAGAACATTTTTAACTCTAAAAAAAATCTAATTTATTTAAATCAAATCTAATCTGGATTGGTCTCCTACCTAATTCCCCATGCCTGTATCAATGACTTGTCACCACATTTTGAATAAATTTTAAATGAATTCAGTTTTCGTAAAATATTCTTGATTGCAATCTTCTAAAATGTACTTGATCCCTAGACACTTTTGATGTGTGTATATGCCTTCTGTCTTCCAATTAGGCAGCCTCCCGTCGACTTGAGCAGCGGACAGTTGAGATGTACAATTCTCTCCACGATAAAAATCGACTCGAAGTTGACACGCACATCGATCGTTCCCACATGCTCCCACAGATAATAATAAGCCTAATGAGTGTCCTTGCGCAGAGCATCACGCAAAACAACCAAATGTGGTGTGCATGTACGTGTTGTGTGTGAACACTGAGTCACTTCATTTGCATACAGTGCCGTGTTTTACCTACCTGGTATAATTTAGAAACGTTTTTTTTTATGACACTAAGTACTTGGTTTTTTTTTTAATGTGGTAATTAAGCAGTAGTAGTAATACGAAATTAAGACTGAGTGGACAGATCATCCAATGAAAAGTAAATGTACAATACATACACTTCACGCCTTTTAATCCCAAAGCAGGGTACGCAGTGGCACTTCACCAAGCGTATTTAACCCAACGTGACAGGGGGTGAGCCCATCGCCGGTATAGGGTTCACACACCTTGTGGTGTGCGAGTTTCATCACGATGTTGTCCTTCACCGTACGAGCGTTGCGTTGCATACATAGGCTCTGAAAAAGAGTCCCATTGGTACACGCCCAGTAGCCAGGCCCTTCCGGTTACAAGTCAAGGATCCGACCAACTTGACCACAGACGCTTTTTCAGTAAAAGTAAATGCTCTGACAATATATTATGTGAATAGGGTTGCGAGTGTTGTTCGCAAACCTCGAGTACAATCGCCAGAAGAGTCAGAGACCAGCTCCGGGCGCATTGTTCACTTCATCTCGACGTGGAACTGGTATCAAACCGCTACTCAAACAATTTCCAGGATTTCGGATACACCAATAGTGTACAATTAACATATTGGCTGTATTGCATATAAAGTGCTCAGTACAGATATCCTGCCACAGACACATTGAGAAACACGGCTATATAACAGCTGCGTTCTCTGTCGGCAACATGAGTTAGTCCGTGGCATGTCAAAACAGAAATCAAATATTAAAGTTCTTTTTCAAGTTATTCATTACACAAAAATATTAATAACTAGCTTTCCGCCCGCAAGTTCGCCCGCGTGGACTTCGGTTATATTGCGGTATGAAGGAATATTTTTGTTTTCCCTCGGGATAACATTTTTTTTTCCGGGATAAAAAGTACCCTATTATTTAAACCGGACTTCTATCTGTACGTCTGCAAAATTTCAAAGCAATCGGTTCAGTAGTTACGGCGTGAAAGCGGTATAAACAAACAAACAAACTCACTCTCCCAAATATAATATTAGTAAGATTCAATTTGTAATTGATTATCTCAACCATTATCTTATCAAGTAGCTCTAAGCACTATGAAGATTATAATTTAGCTGCCGAGTTACGCAACACCGGAGTCGGTACCTTACTTGGACGGCCAACGCTTAGGTGGCGATTCAAGTTTGCGATTTTGATTCTAAGTGTATCACCGTCCACCATTATAAATATATACTACACACATCAAAAGTTCTAGGGATCAAGTACATTTTAAAAGATTGCAATCAAGAATATATTGTATAAAAACTGAATTCATTCATAATTTATTCAAAATGTGGCGATAAGTCATTGATACAGGCATGGGGAATTAGGTAGGATACCAATCCAGAAGACTAGATTTGATTTAAATAAATTAGATTTTTTTTAGACTTAAATGTTCTTGATCCCTAGATACTTTTGATGTGTGTAGAATGTTCTTGATCCCTAGATACTTTTGATGTGTGTAGTATAGATTTATAATGGTAAAATATAGTAAAAACTGTTCAGGGTCCAAAACTGTACATTGTTTCTTTTTACGCGAAAACCAGTGGAGTATATCAAGTTGCCGTTACAGAAGCCGAATTTCACATTTTTGGAAACAATGTCAGTCTGTCTGTTTGTCCGCGAATCACGTCAAAACGGGTGGACAGATTTCGTTGATATTTGGCACGCAGATACCTTATACACTGGAATAACATTTAGGCTAATTTTTATCCCGGAGTTTATAATATATATTAGCAAAACAACGTTTGCCGGATCAGCTAGTATGACATATTCACCGTCCATAGAATACCACTAATTCTTTAATATACCTTCTAATTATCAAAATTAACGAACACAAAACCCAGTATTGTTGTATTACAATGAAAAATACAAGAACGAAGGACAAGTGCGGTCGCCCATTGAAGAGGAGCGTGCCCCTCGAATGTCCCTTCGGGAGAACCTTTAAAACCGGGTTACTTAGGTCGGCGATAGGTACGAAGTGGTCGGCAAGGTCGCCGTCGGTCCTTGCTGGGCGCGCGTGTATGTGGGCCGGCTATATCGGGCGGGTCATCGACCGCCACCGCTGCGCCACGCCACCGCCACCGCCACCGGTGACACCAAATTACAGGGAGACAGCCCTATTAATAATTACACGAAATCGACGAAGTAACCAAGCGTGACGAGACGCTGCAACCTGTAGTTAACCGGCCGTTTAAGATAGGCGTAGGTCGCCTGTCAGACAACCCTTACATGCGGCAACCTATAATCTGCCATAATTATCTAGTAGAAGTTCTTTTTCTTTTTCAAACACACCTTTTGGCGTTTGATTTTTTAAAATTGCTAGGCGTAAACGGTGTTTACTTAGACATGTCTGCGTTATACAGGAAAGTAAAACAAGCGGTTGTCGTGTGTTGTTTCTTTGTGAACACTTTTGCAAACAGTTTGTTTTGTGCACGTTTGCAAGCGGAATAAGGCCTTCCCAAGGGTTTAGTACTAGTACGCAGCGCGTCTCCTTTTAGCGCCACAGTACCTACAATTATGCGATGTGCCTTCACTGCGGCGGGCATGAGCAAAGTGATGCAATTTGAAATATACTTGTAGGTAAAAAAAAAGCAAATGCCCACGGTTCACGCGCGCGTATTTAACACAACGTGACAGGGGGTGAGCCCATAGCCGTTATAGGATGCAAGTGTCTACCGAGCTTTAAGATTAAAAGGCGTGAACATTCGCCTTCTACGATGCCAACCATTCACGTGGGATTGCCAGTATCAACAATGTAACCAACGTTAAATTACAAAATTAAAAAAATAAGCTATTTGTGGACATCACTTAGACAAGTAGCGATTCCCCACTCTAGTACGACGAAGAAAGGGTATAATTGAAAATAACTAAATGTAACATCTTTGGCGTAAAATTGCGAGCTCTGTCTATCGACGAGCAAAAACTCATTCGGGTTATGTCCACACAATTTATTTATTTATTTAAGGATAGTCAACAAGACACACATACAAAAGAGGGTAGACTACAATATGTTGTTACCAAAGAGCAGTAAATGATCTCAGTCAATCACTAAGTAAATGCATTTGTGCGCTAGATTAACACTTTAGCGGTTGTAATATTTTTTGATAGTCCTACTATGTTGTTTTCAGTAGAAGTGAATTACACACATCAAAAGTGTCTAGGGATCAAATACATTTTAGAAGATTGCAATATAGAATATATCATACAAAAACTGAATTCATTCATAATTTATTCAAAATGTGGTGATAAGTCATTGATGCACAGGCATGGGGAATTAGGTAGGAGACCAATCCAGAAGATTAGATTTGATTTAAATAAATTAGATTTTTTTAGAGCAAAAAATGTTCTTGATCCCTAGACACTTTTGATGTGTGTATATATTTTACAATAGTGCACTGCTAGTAAAGGCCTGAAGAGTTTGCAAACGTACGCCAAATACGAAAAAATCCGGTATAAGTTGATATACATCGTGTAGTTAGTGAACCTTTTAACTTTTTATGAAAACAGCGGCTAATCGTTTCGCTGTTTATTTAATATATTTAAAGGAAAATAATAAACTGTACATCAAAATTACTAACTTGCACACCTAAAATTACTAACTTGCACACCTAAAAAGCCAAAGTTATCATCACAATGGCAATTAGGTGTGCAAGTTAGTAATTTTGATGTACAGTTTATTATTTTAGTTAGGTTAGGTTAGACTTTTTTGATGCACGTTTAAATACTATCCATATTTAAATACCTAAATTACTCGGCAAAAATTATTTCATTAGTAAAAAAAACTTGTTTAAAACAATAGTAAATGCGAATACTCATATTACAGAGTGTAAAAGGACCCCGAGCATTGGTCTTAGAAACGTTGTCGGGCTCATCAAATGTGGGCAAATGAAAAAAGAAATTTCCATCGCCATACAAAATATCATCTCCCGAAACAATAAAAATAACTATTTTATATGGAGACTTTTTTGCGTTTCCCCGCCTCGTCGCCAACTTGTTCACATTGACGAGCGCAACAACGTTTCTAAGACCATTGCTCGTGTTCCTCTTACACCCCCCAGTATAATGACAAGTACCAATCGCAACACCGCAAATCAATTTGTACGAGCACGTGCGATTACGGTTTCTACGCTAATGTCATTTCCGACGGGTTATAGAGCGGAGAGGTATGTATATCTAGGGATGTGACTGTGTGTGTAATAGTGACGCAACAGACGGCGCACCGCCCTACGCCGCCTCGGGGTGGCCCGCCACCGCGGCGACCGCGCCTGACGGGTGACAGGTGGCAGCGTTGTGTGTGCCATTGGCTTTTATCCCACCATTTCCTTCGTTTATGTACACATACCTAACTAGCTGTACCTGTGCGGCGGCGGCGTCACGCGCGCTTTATCCAGTTCCCGTGGGAATTTCAGGATGAAATATTGCCTATACGACATTTCAGTGTATAAGCTTCGCTTAATTAAATCCGTTCAGTAGTTACCGCGTGAGTTAAAAAAACGGATTTTTTTTAAGACATTGAACAAGCATTGATCACCATCGTGCCCGATGTTAAGCTGCGATGTGGTCTACGATGGAGCACACTTGTTCATTAGGTACCTACACACATAAAAAGTGTCAAGGTATCAAGAACATTATTAGCTCTAAAAAAATCTAATTTATTTAAATCAAATCTAATCTTCTGGATTGGTCTCCTACCTAATTCCCCATGCCTGTATCAATGACTTATCACCACATTTTGAATAAATTATGAATAAATTCAGTTTTTGTAAAATATATTATTGATTGCAATCTTCTAAAATGTACTTGATCCCTAGACACTTTTGATGTGTCTATTACGGATAAATGTATTACGGGTAAATACATCAACAATCCATTAGGCCTTTTAGTATCGAGTCTATTTAAGCATGGTATTCAGTCACTTTCAGAGCTTAAATAGTCTACACATTTCAAGTCATTCAAGTGATGCGTATAAATTACCTGAAATTGTAATTGTCTAACTGTAAGACAGCTATAAACTTTCGAGCGCATTACAAAAAAAAAAAACAAAAAGAAATATCCCAGCACACATCACAAACACGTTAATCCGGAAGAGCGATGTCCCAATTCCGAGAAAGCACGGATTCGGCGCACGCGCACGCCAAATACTTGGCGATGGTTTCTATGTCAGATGGCACGCGGACCAGCGATAACTATATGACCTATCATACACAAAATGATAAAGCAAAATGTACACACATGAAAAACATCTCATGATACTTCACTTCTTTTTTTCACGCAAACATTTAGAAAAACAGTTAGAGTGTATTCTCAAACATTTCTCTCTCTTGTATTGTTATTAGGTGGAAATCGCTGGAAGAACGACAACAAAAAGAACACATACCGATCAGTAGAACGCGTTTGAGGATAGAAACACTAAAGATCATTAAATAGGGTATTCCTACAACATCATTAATCTATTGCAATAGCTAGTTGTTGAAAATATAATAAATACACTTTAATCAGACTGCTACTGCGCATTGCGAACGGCAAATTCAGTTCTAAATGTATATGTGCTTAGTACACATTCCATTGTCCCACCTTCCGATTTGAGGAACGGACTTGATGCTCGGACGCGTTATAATGGGAATTTCTACCCCAATATTGTTCTTTGGGTAACAAAAGGGTGCAAGACAGACGAAAAAAGAAGAAGAAAGAAGTAATATGTTACTCACCCATTCTCGTCCTTGAGCTTCTTCTTCCGGCCGCGCTTCTTGGGCTGCGCGAGCATCATCTGCTGCTGGTGCAGGAGATGTGGGTGCGGCTGCGGCGGCGGCGGCGGCGCCAGCATCGTGCACATGCCCTCTTCCTCCACGAAGGAGTAGGGGTCCTCGCACTCGCGCTTGCCGCCGTTGTACATGTCGTCCCGCTTGCTGGGGTCCATGTACGACATGTCGTACGGCGCGTCATTCTCCCGCTTGAACGTGTACGGGTCGTACTTGGGGAAGGAGTAGTACTCCTGGTCGTAGCGCGGCTGGTAGGGGTGAGCATACTGCCGCTGCAGGTCGTAGGGCTCGGGGTCGGGCGGCGGCGGCGGCGGGGGCGCTGCCGGCGAGCCCTCCACCGAAGACGGCTTGCGACGCAGCGCCTCGCCGCTGTTGCTTGTCTCGTAGCCGTCGTCCTGATTCTCCTGCGACTTTGGCTTGTCGGCGGCTTCCGGGCTGGAACACAAACGCACACATTAGCTCGCCAGTCAGCCTGACGTCGGGCAGGCGGCACGCGCCGCTCCACTTACGACAATTTTCGGTGTGGTTTCCACACTGCGCGGAGCATTGGAAAAGCGGAACGAGCGATTGCCAAGGCGGGGTACCGTTTACATTTATAAACTATTTTTAGCGCACAATTAATTAATAGATATCGGTTGATACGTTGAGAAACAAGTGACCGCGACCATGAGTAAGTGACACAAATAATGAAAATGTCATTATAATTCTGATTATAAAATAAAACTTGCAAATTACTGTATAAAACATTAAATAACCTTGGCTTGTTCATTGTTCGATATTTCTCCCATAGATTGTAAACATAGTTTGATACCGAATAAAAAATATCCTACGAACAGTGCTGTCAACGATCATGACATTGTGATCATGTAGAAAATTAATTATCCTATTGACATTTGTACGGGTACAGTACAATGGTGGTATAATAATGACATTTTATAAGGTATCCTACTATTAAGTTAGTTATTATATTGTGTTACTGTAAGATTAACCTACTGTAAATTCGCTTCACATGATGTGTATGTAGTAAGTAATCAATACATTGCAATAAATAAATATTATTTCTCCAAAAAATGCGGTTGCAACTGATGTTTATAAGAGTATTTAATTTTGGTTATTTCATCCTCAAATTTACAGGCTCAAAACGATGAAGCACAAAATAAATTGGATAACGTTATGACTAGAAATAATACATAAGCGGTACATGAGCCAAATTGCAGTTGACAGCCATCACGTCGCCGCCGCGGGCTTGCCTATGAAATGTATAATGTTATAAAAGCGCCCCTTGCCTACCTACTGGGTTTAAGTTGCAATAACGTTATATTAGTGGATGTAAACTATGTGTACACATTCAGAATTTGTTCCTAGGGACACCAAACCAGTATTAGATAAAACTTCGGCGCATAACAAAACCAGTTTAATACAGGCTTCACGAACGTACATACACGGCCGGCTGATATGAATATGGGAATAGCATGGGCGTTTCATTTTAGATACGTTACAGCCGACGGCAAATTACAGTGCATCGCTCGCAGGATGTGACCGAGGGGGTGGACTTTCTAATAACTAACAGGCGCATGTCAAAACCGTAAAACAAAGAGATTCGCTATTATTCACTGATGCAAATGAAAACCTTAACGTCGGTTCGCTTATGGCAAATGGATTTCAAACGGTTGATTACATTCCATCTTGTAACATTTATTGTGCCGGAGCCGGTGTTGCCGACAGCTGCTAAGCGCCTTGTGCCGCTCAAGTGATGGGTAAACTGCCCGTCCACCACTTCATAACCAATTATTTATTAAATATACTTTCAAATATTAATTAACGAGACAAAACATGTTAGCCATTAAATAAAACGCCAATTAAAGACAACATACTCATGGTGCTTTTGGCGTGAGTGGTAGATAGGACAGCAAGCAATAAGCTAATGTTGCAAGAATGTTGCGCAAGCGCCTATCAGCAGGCGGTTTTGAAACTCTCGCCCAACGTCACGTCAGTCCTCGACTGTCAGACGGCGTTGGCCAACCGGGCCGGGATGAGCGGCTTTCGTAATGACATTTTGCCGGTGATCGAGATCACCGTGATATCACAACCAGAGACCCTCAGCCACCTTCCAACTATTCGCCGGCGTACTACAAACGATGTGCAAACAACAATTACGCGTCATGATGTTTCATAAACGATTGAAAAACGTGATAATCGTAATTGTAATAAAAACTGGTAGTCGATACTTTCGCCCCGATTACAATAATAAAGATGATTTAAAAGGTACAATCAAATTAAAGTGCGCAGACAGTCGACAGACACCTCGCGGAACCACACAACAAAAACACCGCCACCGATGTAAACACGCTCTCAATTCCACTCGCAAAGACGAGACTAAACTCCGCAAGTAATAATTCAAGATTCCTCATCATATAATCGAGCGATTAAACAACCACCATACATTGATATAGCGCTCATTCATATTTTGCCACAATTTTGAGTTTAACTGCCGATTTACTGTTTGTTTGTAAACAGAACTCGCAGCCGGCAATAAAATAGATCACCGATACACACGTACTGCATAATACATTAGCCACTTGCCATTCCGAGGATTCAATGAGACTCCATTGAAGCCAGCGTCGCGGACGGCGGGAGCGGCACGACCGGCCACGCTGGCTCCTCGCCCGGTACCACCTCCATACCAGTCTAGACTGACTGCCAAACGATCGCTACTTATAGCTAACAACGACTCAAAATCACACGTCGATAGTATTTCGACGGTAATCTCGATCTTATCCCGCCGTCACAGAGCACACCGACCGGCAGCCCCCGAGGCAGAAACTTCGTCTTCAACTATTGAGAAAGTTTAAATCAAGTTAAATACGACTCCATACGCGAGCACATGGCTCACAGCTGATTTTATTTAAGCACAATTTCTCTCGTGAACTTGGTACGTGTTTACAATGTACGCAGGCGTTGTCAGTAGCGTCGGCGGCGGCGGCGGCGGCGGCGGCCAGTGACTTGCTTGGTCACAAGAATGGCTGTGGCGTGCGTACCCACTAAAGCGATAATCGGTGATGCCAAATACCGCGCCGATCAGCACCAACATGCCACGGGATTCACTTTCAAATTCAGTTTGAAACATCAACACAACAATCGAAGCCAGACACCACACCGTAAACTAACCACGAAGTTTATCTGGCCTAAGAAAACTCCATGAGCGGAGCATTGTAGAGAAGTAATTCGCGTCTGTCGGAGCGCAGCGTATCAAAATGCTTGGAATCACACTAATGCATTTTTGCGATGAGTCTCGCTCGTTGTGCTTTAAAAAAAAATTGCAATTATGTCAAGAATTCCTGCAATGTGGATGCATGGCAGATAAGCGCCGTTGGAATTGAATAAAATGCATCAGCTGCTCTTCATACATGAAATTTTCAATAGTCTGATGATACTTATGTCGTTATTTATAATTCATGACGAGCATGTGCACAAATCCTGAAGGCTACGAGTTGACTACACATAAATTAAGCACCGAATAAGGGAATAAGAACGCAGTCACACGATAGTAAGAGTTTAATAGCTGGAAGACATATAGCAGTGGCGTGCACTGGCTTTTACGACAAGGTAGGCCTAATCCTAGAGGTAACCTATCCACTCACCCACAAAACACAGCACCTTCGTTATCCTATTATTTATATTATTATATTAGGTCGGAAAGCTACAATACTAAGGTAGGCAGTGCCTTTTTGCCTATATGGTGTGCACGCCACTGTCATATGGTAACCACAATCCAATCGTATGGATTCAGGTGGATTTGCCATTTACGCGAACCAAACGGTTTACGTCTACTTCCACAGTGCGAACCGCCAGGATGTGGAACGACTTGCCGGAGTCTGTGTTTCCTGCGGGCGGTCTGAAGGTCTTCAAGTCACTGGGGTGAATAGGTACCTAATGAACAAGTGTGCTCCATCGCAGACCACATCGCTGCTTAACATCAGGCAGGACGGTGGTCAAACGCTTGTTCATAGTGACAAAAAAATAGGACTTAAAATGGTAAGCAGACAGCGTTCTACCAATACAAAAAGTACCTAACTACTATATTTAAATATCTGCTAATGTACGTCCAAGGGTGGCCCCCGCCGCTTGTCCTGACAATCTTTTGTTCTGCCGTAGTTAGGGGTATAAGTGTGACCAGACCATCGCCAAATAATCCCTTTCTTTTGGTAAGCAGACAGCGTTCTACCAATACAAAAAGTACCTAACTACTATATTTAAATATCTGCTAATGTAAGTAGTGTCGCGGCGACGCGACGCTACCGTCGTCGGTGGCGCTGCTGTCAAGGTTCTTCGTACTGAGTACGGAGGTTAATGCGCGGCGCACGTGCATCCTGTTTCATATCTCTTAGGTTTTGTACTATATACAGCTGAAACATGCTAAACGTTCGCCTAATGCCTACCTATGTATATTTATTCTAGAAGAGCAGTTTTCATACCGCAAAGCTTGAACACCACTATCTTACAAATATTATAAATGGGAAAGTGAGTTTGTTTGTTTGTTTGTTCCGCTTTCGCGCCGTAACTACTGAACCGATTGCTTTGAAATTTTGCAGACGTATAGTTAGAAGTCCGGTTTAAATAATACGGTACCGGAAAAAATGGATATTCCCGAGGGAAAACAAAAATATTCCTTTATACCTCAATATAACCGAAGATATAAGCTAGTTCGTAATAATCGTGTATGGTGGATCTGGTGATAGCTGAGCATTACATTTCCGGAAATCGTGGAAAAACCTAATGGCCGAACAGTGTCGGTACGACACGAGTCACCATCGCGCGGTAAAGGCGTGGCCGGCCGATATCAGCCTGTAGCGATAACACTAAAAGCACTCGAACATGCTGATCGTTTTCAAGGTTCAACACTTCAAAGAAAGGAAATAGACCATTGTAAAGGCAACTAATACTTAAAATCTTGAAAATGTTCTTTCCCTGCGCCGGAACGAAAAACGAATCGAAATGCACCCTGAACCAGACTGACCTTGAATCACTAAATGGCAATGCACTGTGGTTAATGTATTACTTTGAAAGACACATGATTACTATGATTAGAGCACGGCATAAATATTGTTCAATCACTAATGGCTTACTGTGCCGTGAGCGGCTTCGCAATGGCTCGCAGGTGTATGTGACATCCACTAGCGGCTTATCATAATTGCGCGCGCAGATTTCCGCGTCAAACACGTTTGCTGGCGATTTGGATCAAGGACGGGCGTTTTGAAGTGGCGCAAGCGCAGGCGGCCGGAGGTCAGGGGGCGGGGGGCGGATGCCGGGCTATTCTCGAAATACTAAGCCGAAGGTCCAAGTACATTCGTAAAGCTTTCACTACCAAACCGTGCATTTGTATCGGTTTACATGATAATGTACAGGCCAACTGGAGAGGCACACTCGTTAAATTAAAACAACGGTTTAACAAACATGAGTTTTGAGACCAGGAACGTTTATCTCATGACACAAACGTTCAACATCATTACCTCTGTGTCCATTCATTGCAGAACTTTTACCTACATTATATATAGCTATGTATGTAAATGACGTTGCGTTTCACACAACAGCGGGCAAGAGACCTTCTAAACCTAGCCACGATTAGGTAAATTTCTTTAAACGTGAATAGGGGTCAGAGGCGAGGAAGGGGGGCGGGAGAGGCGATGCCGCACAGGCGAGCCGCCACCGCCGCCGCAGCCGCCGCCGCCGCCGCCGGACCCAGCACAATCGGTTAGTCAGGGGAACCTGTCTACAGCTTATATTCCACACTCACTCTATAAGACAATCTGAGAGACTATTTCCACGATCGATTTTGTTCGTCCTACGTAGTAGCAAACTACTGACACGTCATGATGGATCATAAAATATGTAAACACCAGTTGTCCTTTTTTTTATCGTGGGGAAGTCCGTTATGGATAGCCCAAAGCTGGCGGGGACGGCGACGTAGTTATGTGGTACACGCACCCACTAAAACCCCACAGTGACCGCTCCCGCATTATTGCCGGGACCCCGGGCACAGCCCGAGCCACTATCGTGTCTGGCAATCTTTTGTTCTGCCGTAGTTAGGGGTATAAGTGTGACCAGACCATCGCCAAATAATCCCTTTCGCGCCCCACAGGACGCCTTTGTACGCTATGGCCATGGGAAGAAATACAGTGATACGAATAATAGATATTGGCCGATTCCCAGATCTACCCGATATGCACAAATCATAAAAAACGGTCCAGTTGTTTCGGAGGAGTTTGGTAACCACACGAGAATTGGACACATAGCATAGAACTAATTTATAACAGATTGAATACCATAAAGTACTAAATGTAAAGTGATCGCTAGAAATTTTGCCATGTTTTCAATTTAAGAACGTTAGCTAGAGGTAAACGATAACTATATCTAAATACAAGAATTTTTTCCCGCTAACTCCCGTACCCGTGGGAATTTTCCTATATCCTGTTGCAACTAAGCTTTAAGTTTACTAAGGTGTGTGCATTCCAAATTTCAAGCGTCTAACTTAAGCGGTCTAGATTTTTCATACAAAAGGATTTTCCCGTTAATTCTCGTTCCTATGGGAATTTCTGGAATTCCTTACTTAGTGCACCCCTACGGTAAATAAGCTACGTCAGTTCCAAATTTCAAGTGACTAAGATTAGCTGAGAAGCTTATTACTAAGAAGGGCTGTGCGTTGTCAGTCAGTCAGTCAGTCAGTTTCTCCTTTTATACATATATTTAGATACCCAAAAGGGGAACGCAGTGAGTAAATTAGAGTAAAGTAGTACTTGAGTAAAAAGAGTATATTACAAATCAGTGACTTAAGATCGACGTGCTGTATGGAAAGTTTTGCAATAATACACTCGAATAATTAAATTGGCTTAATTTTTACTGTCTATAGTGCATTAGGCCTGTGTCCAGCAGTAGACAAACATGGGCTGATGATTATGATAATGCATTAGTATTATTTGGTGAACTTAAGAGAACAAATTACTCAAAGAGAGTTTTGGTTTTTAATATTTGTCTCGAATCTAAACTTTTGCTGTCCATTGAGACAAACATCACAGTGTACAATCCAATCTTGGAACAGTACGAGGACGGCCATGCTCCACAGTTGGCTGCAGTCTAATTTCAAGTGGCCGAATAAGATAAGGGGATTGGTCTGGGCCCCGCGCCAGAAGCCTACGAAAGTGAAATTATACGAGGCCCTGTCGGCGCTCGCTGGCCAAGTTGGAGGTTTGCCTAAGTGCTGGCCACGGTGTCCGACGCTTGCGACTCCTTTCAGAAAAATTTCTTGTAAATAAAAAAATATGAATGAACATTTGAAAATACTACGATACTCTACCATCTGCAACGCTGATGTCCGATAAGTAGTGGCCGCAGTAATGCGGTGCCTGGGGAGCACGTGTCATTATCCTTTGAACACGACCAGGCACAGATTACCTGCTCTTATCACTCCTACGGAATATTTGCGCGAGTTGCATTGCGAAACATGTTACTTCCACTAACAAATATTTACCTCCGCCGCCGCCATCATACCGTGGCCCTTGTACAAGACTTTTTGCACTTTTGTATGCGATGTAGGAACACAACAGTTCGTTAGCATTTAATGATTCGGGTAGGGCAAATCTATAGTCGTTCCACGTAAATTAACATCATACTGTGCATTAGTGTTAGTGTTGGAGATTTTTTTTACGAATGAGATTCAACATAAGAAGTACCTACAAGAGCTCAGGTTGTTGAATATAAGTGTGGAGCACATCTTGTCCATCGTGCTGAGTGAGCCCTAATCCTAGCTAGACACTAGAGTAGTATAGTATGGAGTGAACGTAAGCCCTGGCGGCGATGGCGGCGGCAGTGGCGGCGTCGTCGCTGCAAAACGACGTCAATTCCAAAACGACGTCAGTTCCAAAACTGCAGTTGAACCGCTCGAGCTCGCAGGCGGAGCGTGAAAAACGAAGCAGCCAGGCCCCGGGCTCGGCACCACCTATTAAACGTTATATACACGTACACTACACACAGACACACATGCCTCCCCGGCTGAGCATTCACGACGTAAGGACGGCACCGGACAACTACTGTCGCACACCCGCCCCAGCGCCGGTTCGCGAGCGAGCGCTCACTGAGCTAATACAGCGGCCTGCTTACACTGGACTTCGCCATTAAAACCGACGTGATACAAACCAAAATCCCACGGAGCTAGGTCCACTCGAGTGCACCACGACCTACTTTCAACGTATATACAGAATATATGTACGGCAAGCTGATAAGACCACGATATTGACTCAGACGGCGTCACACGGGAAAAACGCTATATGTACATGTAGCTAGCTAGCAATGCAAAGGACGACAGGCTCTGTTTCCACTGGTTGCGGTAGGAATGAGCGAGACGAACGCACCTCGGACGCGAACAAAGGGTACTCGTTTCGGACATTTCAACTTCCACAATTTGGATTTGAACCGACCTAAGGTCTTATTTTACCCAAAAGACCGATGGTTCAGGATACTTATAGTTTCGACAGTACAATAGAATACCTTTGTCAAAAGGGTGGGAAAGGGACAAAAGACGCCGGCGTGCCACAATAATAACGAATAGTAATCCCTCAATGAATGATAAGTCTGGGTGGACTTCAATAGTTTCACATTTTCGGCTCTTAATTCGTACACAAAGAATAGAAGAATAATTTTGTTTAAGGTCAAGTTACAATGGAGATATCGCCCAATCCGCGCGAGACAGCTGCAGTGGCGGACAAAAAATCCCATAGTCAGTGGCAGAATGCAACAGCTGACATCTGAATCAGGGTGCGCGCAGCGTCTCCCAAGCGAATGTACCAGTCTGAGCGGTGTAACTATCTGAGCACTAAGCAGGTATATGTAAGTAAGCACAGGTCACATAGGGTGGGTTTCAGTTCACCCCTCCACGTAATATTGGCCTCTACATAACAAAAGTCTGGGTAACGAATGCATTGTGTTGGAAAATATGACACCCAATTAATCAAATGGACGTTTTAATTAACAGCAGACGTAGGTTTACCGTAGATACACCAGACGAAATAAACAACGGCTGTACACAAGGGCACAGCGATGCAACCTCAGATCGAAATCCAATCTACTCATCCAGCAAAGGCGTATCCACACATACAGACAAGCAGCCTCGACAGTCGGATACATTTCTACCCCGAAGGCATTTCGGGAAAGCGTTCAGCAACAAAGATAAAACAATGCAGGTATTGGACGTTAAACATGGTGTATGTAGGCACGAATGTTTTCTTCAATTCCGTAACAGGAGTAGGAGCAACACGGCGCCGCATTTGCCGGTAGGTACCTCTCAAATGCCATTGACATTGTTTTGCAAAGATTAATGAGAAGATTTGATGAGTTGACACGTTAACGCAACTTTGTGGGTCAATTGTATGCCAACTGTAGGTTCAAGGCTCCCGACGAGCACCGACTCAGCACACGCCTGGCCATGGCTCATGGTTGGGTTAAGAATCATCGAGCCGACTCGACGAATATCTTCGGAATAGACTTTGACCGCAACGCAACGACCACCGCCGCATGCAACAATAGTTTCTAACACAGTGACATAAGAGTTATTTTTGTAATACTGCGCGAGGTTACTAGGTAGGTAGCTTAGGTAAAGGATTTCAAATTCTTATTACACAACCAGAGGCTGTTCATCAATATAGAGAAGGTAAGCAATAAAACAGTTGGAATCGCAACTTTTAGATAGGTATGCTTGCTATGCCCATTTACAGTTGAAGAGGTTTCAAATTAACTGTATTTTTTACTACAACACATATTTTATGTTTCGTGGCTTATTAGTACCTAATTAGTTGAGCAATTAAAGCCGAGTGGAGATGGTGGCGTGGTGTGGCAGCTCACCGTGTCCAGGAGATTGTTGATTGATCGGTGTGGTAGAGTTGACCGTAATCTGTGCGTCGCCCCACTTACTTACTGCGTTCTTCGCCTCAAGAGTCAACTAAATGGAGACCCCAAAATCAAGTTCTAGAAGTAGGTCACGCAACCAGCTCGGTGCAGGGTGCTGGACCGGCGGCAAAGCTTTGTTCTCAGCCAACTGAATGCGAGGCTCGGAGCTAAAAGGTCACCAGTGTCTCTGCGCTACACACACAATTCGCTAATTAAGACCCGGGTTTTAGAGGATCGCCGAAAAGTGAAAGCTATACGTTCACGCTGCACTGACTGAAGGTACACGCCTACATAGTTTACAACAGTACCAGCTAACACTGAACCCTGTTACACTGTAACACACGAGAAATGGTAGGCCTGAACGCACGCCGAACTGTCCCACACGTAGCAGCAAAAATTTGAGTCACAGATCTTAGGTTAAGCAAATTGAGCTTATACTTGTTATGTCGAGTGCAACTTATGTAGAGTGTGACTGTACAAAATAGTGATGTGGGAGCCAACGAGAGCTAGAGACAATGTTAGCTCAGGCTTGACCCAACCCGTGAATGTTACACCATGTTATATAATCAACGATGTAGCAAAAGAGTATGGCAAAACTACCAGTAGTAGAGAAAGCTCAAAGCCGCACAATCACTGGCGTATTTTGCAAGTAGGTAGGCACCACTTATTTATATCTATATCCTAAAGAACTATCCAATATAAACATCGTTTTGAAATCCTAATAGGTTTCTTTTTTTAAACACAATGAACTACCGTTTGACCACCACCCTGCCTGATGTTAAACAGCGATGTGGTCTACAGGTACAACGGAATATGTTTATGGTCAAGAAAATAATTATTCGATGAGCCCTCTACACCAGTCGCAATCCGTATGCCTTCTGGCCATGAAAACGAAACAGTATGTCGCAAAAATAGACACCCCTACAACATTATAGTAAAGAAATACCAACGTTATAGTGTTTAGTTAAATAAAGGCTCATTATAAGAGAGTAAGGTAAATTGTCTCTCATTCCGCCGCCTTGGTGGATGATACGTCTGCAGCGGGACTCGAATCCTTAAAGAGCAGCAGAGCAGCTTTTCAAAATGTTGAAAATGAACGTGGAAAAAAATGAGTGTATGCAAAAGTTTTGAAGTCTCCATTATATTCTTTAGATTAGAAAATACGCTCTCTTCGTGGTTCTGTGTGTCCCAGACCTCCGGGATGTAAAATAATAATTATTATTGATTATGTATTAATTATCATTGACTCTAACCGTACTTGGCGTATAAAAGAGACCACTATATGGTAGTCGTTCATACACTTCCATTTCAGCCACAATCGGTAGGTCAGAATTTATCCGTCTCCTGACTAGAGGTTCTGTGTCTTTATGTGTTCCTGGGGTTAATAAGATAAATTAATTGCGGGTAGTTCGATGCCAGACCGCCGCTCCGAGCCGCCGACTTACACTGGCCTTCCAACAACTAACATTAGGCCATTGCTTTCAACCCCTAAACGTACTGATTGAAACAGAGTCAACGTTGTTTCGATACTTGTCGTTACATTTCTTAGTTAGATTTCCAAGTTATGCTTTGCAAAACACTCAAGTGTTACCCTAAACTTTCCAAAGTCAGAATAGTCATAACCGCACCATTCACTATTCAATGCAGAGAACGAATTGTTTATGGCATATACGTCTCTGATTAGAGACAATAGCTGCCTAAAATGTGTACGTTACGAGTCCGCTACTGTGGCCAATACGCTACGCCAAAATACCTTCGCTGCGCCACGCCACGACGGCGCCAAGACCTAGTCAGCACCGTCTGACAGTCTACTGGAGCTATAGTTAGGCATTATTAGGCAGGCATTCAACAATCTTGTCGCTAGCAGAATATTACTGTCGTATCTCATCGCCATAACGCTCAGCAAGGGTACTTCACTATTTTTGCGATTCTAAATAACAATAGGTATTTGAAAATGTTAATTAAATGTTTTTAATAAATCTGTATAACTGCACCCACCACCACCACCAATGTTATTTGTAGTCCGCATGATACATAACAAAAAAATTATCAATAAGTAACAAACAATAATAGTAAAAAGAACTAAGGTTAATTTTATTTCTTGAAACCCAACCAAAAGTAAACAAAATTCTAATAAGACCCTATAGGTAGTCAGTAAAGAAAAAAAGCACTAACTTGACAAATCAATGAATAAAGATACACCCATAAAAATGAAGTCATGAAAGTTAATGTGCAATAACTGCTACATTTGTAAACAAAGAGACAGTAATGTTAAGACATAAGCAAGTGATAAATGATGAATGAATTATAGTATGGTTGTAACTGTCATCATTACCAGATACCAATAAAACTTGAGCATTTAGCAAGACTTTAGTGGAACATGTCCACATCATTATTCATTATTACAACATCTCACATGTAATACTACTCGATACTATGAATTATGTATATATATATCTTGACTACCTAAAGAGTAGGGACGGTATTGTACAAAAAGGAAATATGTCATGCTTTAGGTTACGTTTAGCAAAACCATTTCAATTAAGTTGTGTTAAGTACCACAATAAATGTGATTATGAGCCCTTTTTATTGCCACCGTTGGTGTGATAACTCATGTGTCGACATGTCTTTGTAATAAATAAGCTATTATTTTTATAAATGATAGTAATTTTATTTATAAACAGTTGTCATTGTATAAATCCAGTACACCTAATGCGTGAAAAACATGGCAGGCATTTACCACTATAAATAAAAAAAATAAGTATGGATTAGGTTTATCGAAGTTGAGAGATAATATTAGTTTATACCCAGTTGTTCCTTCTGCAGTACATTTTAGGAACCAACATGTATTTTCTTCAGAAAAGCAATGTTTAAAAGAACAAGTGGGAATAAACAAAATGATACTTATAATTAATAATTGTTAATGACACCACAGTTAATGAAAAATTTTAATGAAAGAATGTTATCCACAAAAAACATCCAATAAACACTAAAATATTACATAAAATAAGACAACCCTCATACAAATGCGGTGTGAACCTAAAACCATAGAAAATATTACTCGCTTCAGCCAATGCACATAAAAGGTGGGTAAAACTATAACTACATATGTAACAAATCTCATAAAATTAAAAAAACTGTTGTAAATTATAAAGAAATAACTAAATAAGTACAAAATTGAAACAGCAAAATGTCTGCGTAACCTCAGAATACAACTCTTTTAATACACAAGATATAATTTGAATTCTGAACATATCAAACATTATGTTAATGCAAACCTCAAGTCCTTTGTGGTTGCAAGGAAAAATAGTAGTGTAATGTGGTCTGTTAATGCTGCAGTGTGGGGTACTTCACCTCGTCATAAGCATGCTGGGCAACATCCACTAGGCCACTCCGGTAGATGGAATCTCACACAATACACTCAACACAATAACACTATACAACATTACACGGAACACCAACACTAAAGTACACCACACACATCACCGTCATATGATTATCCATGTTTTATAAAAACAGAGTCACATACTATGTGACATTGTGTATATTGTTCAAATAGCACAAAATTTCACAACTCACTTCCTAACCTCAAAAAAACAAGATGAACAAGAGATAGAAATGCACTATCACAACTTGGAGTAGGTACCCTAACCACACATAAATAAATTGTCCTTTTGGTTTGCTTGTATACTGGCGTGCAAGGGAAGAAGGGAGGCGCCGCCCAGACGGTCGCGAGAGCCTGTGGGCATAGTGCTTTGTTTGAGCAGGCAGAGCCTTCACTGCACACAAGTACACAGAACGCATACACCGGGCGCGCGTGTGAGGGGCGACGAGGCGGCGAATGCACGGCACACCTATATGCACTAGCGACTATCCATAACTCACTGGCGCGTCTCGTGAGCGCCGCGGGCTCAAGGACGAGGGCCGTAAAGGCTCTCGGCTCGTCCTTTGTGTTAGTATGGGCGCGCTCCGGCGACAGGTAAACAGGTCGCGGAGGCGGGCCGTGGTCGCGCTGCAGCAGGCCGCGGCGGTCACGCTCGGTCCGCCACGATCACTATCGGCTGGCGGCCTGCAGCCCGCGCCCTCGCCCGATGGCGTAACGCGCCCGGGCCGTGACGCCACACGGCCAAGAGAATGTCGACGGAGCGCGACACGAGAGGATAGCGAATGCGCGACGTTTCGCAACCCCGGATTGGCCCGCGTCGGACCGAAATATCCGCGACGTAGGAACACCGCGGAAGAGAAGATACTCACGGCCTAGGGGGGCACAGCGGGTCAGCGGCGCCGGCGTCCATCGCGGCGCGCCCAGAACCTGGCCGCGGCCGGGCTCCGGGCCGTCGATCGTGCGACGCGCACCACTCTCACCGATCTCACTGGGAACGCACAGAGACGCACCGTTGCACCATCTCCACGACACAGCGGATCGACCGCGACACTATTAAACACGAATAAACAATTCCTAAACGGTGTTTTGTTACATTAGATGACTTTTCTTTGAAAAATCAATATACATTTTCCCAGTGTTTCGAGATACGGACGAGTCGATGTCCAGCGCAGGTTAGGTGCGTGAAGTTTGCAAGCTTTTTTAGCGCACCGGTGTTACCAGCATTTTTTTGCCTATTTTTTGTTTGGTGCCGTGATTTTTTTTACTGATTTGTGATGCACTTCGGACCGGTCGACGCCATTCGGTCTTTCATAATACGCTAGGAGTAGTGGCGCCATCTATGGTACAAACTGGAATGTTCAAGCGAAGGGTTTTATTTTGTTGGTAATGTTGTTCTATTGACGGCATTTAATTTGGTACCTTTGCATTGCAGTAGGTATAAAATAAATGTTATTTACTTTACGTTTAAATTCATTTTATTTCTATACAAGTACATAATTAATCCTATGTAGGTGTATGTCACAAGGTTTATAAAAAGGTTTTAGGTTAACAATAATAGGAAAAACATTTCAGTAGGTAGGTACTTACGATTAATATTAGGAAGAAATAAGTAAATTTGTACGGAGTTAGGAATTATAAATAAGTAATAATTAGTTAAATATAGTATTTAAGTACCTACCTACTTTGTACATTCTGACAGGCACCTGAAAACATGAATCAATCGCAACAGCAGTTATAAACAGTATTTAGCAACAAGTTAAGTAGTCAAGTTTATAGGCAGACATCATTTAGTTATAAGGAGACACAAAATTCGCTTCCAGCTTCGACTGATGAGTGTGCAATTCAGGATTAAGTTGGAGGAGTTGAATCTCACTTTAAAAACAAAAAGTGAAGAGATCACACCTCCACTTAACCCATCATGCTTTATCTGCACCGAAGTCGTAGTCTTCTTCTGAAGAACGTTGACGTCATGGCGTGGGGTGGTGACAAATAGTTGATTCGCGGCCTCGTGTGTGAGCTGGAAAGTTAGATCTGGCAGCACTTTTTTTCAAACTGTCAAGATCCCCTGTCCAACTCAGACGTAGAGACTCGCGTCTTGTTGTCTTCAGCACTTTCTGAAAATGAACATTAAAATAGTTAGTTCGTCTGGTAGTGTCTGCCGCGTGTTTGCTCAGTGTGACAATCGAAGTGTGCGCCTGATATGAAGTTGCGCCGAGCGCTATCACCAAACGAAAAGGTGCGGCTAACGTTCTCTGATAAGAGCACCGTTTTCCCTGTCGACTCAACAATTCAAAAATGGCGTCTAATCGGTGTGAGATACACCAAGAACTATTATTGATGCAAAACGAAGAAGAGGAATGAAATACAAATGGAATCTAGCACAACATTGAACTGAACACATGTGCCAATTCGCTTTGCCACATGTTATTACGTAATTATGGGGACTAGAGTTAAGTATAGTTATTAATTACAGCTGAACAATCAAATGAGGACAGAATACACTAACGTCCTTCACACGCTATGTTTCGATACATTCTAAAGGAAACAAATTGAAACACTTTAATAGTTAGGTAGGTATTTAGTTACCAACGACGAATTTCACTGACACAACCGTAGAAACCACTTGGACACTCGTTGTTCGATAGAGACCCAATAGATCGATGGTCCCGTATTTATACCTTCGATATTATCTGTCGATATGATATCAGGATGAAGCCTAATGTCCACTGGACTCGATAAGATTTGGTATATCAGGGAATCGATTGGTTCCCGGGCGTCGTATCTATCGCGCAAACACTTATGGCAGCCAATCGGCGGTGTATCGATGATAAGGGATGCCGAGTTCAACACTATATCCTTAACTGATGCAACCAGGTCGGCGGGTAACCTGTCGCCCTCGCGCTCCAACTCGTCCGAGGCCTGCGCCTCTACAGAGCTATCTGTCGCCGACACTTACATCGTAATACCAACTTTTGTTTACAGAATACACACATCTTTTATAACATCATATCACGCATTAGAACCCAGATATCACAATTAGTTAATGTGATTTTCTGTGTTTTGGGAGAGGCGAGCGATGTCCGAAACCGCAGGCATATTTTGTACTTGTTCGTAATTACGTAGGGTTTACTATAATAATAATATGTAGTAATAAGAATAGTGTATGAATCCCAGAACAACAACACAAGAAACATCCTACAAAATTTAATGCGACATGCGGTAAGGGATACGACCTTCAATTTTACAAAAAAAAAAAGACGAGTCATTCACAACCAAATAATTTCTCTAGGTAGGAAGGAGCAAGATACTAAGCTACTAGATACTTGCAAGTAAGTTATTCATACGTTAGTTAGGTATGTAGGTAGTACAATTCTTTAACGAAATGTGATACGTGGAGGAATTTCGAAAGAAAGATAGCGTACGTAAGGTAAGACTCCTATCAAACGGTGTCATTTGATAAGACTTAGGTGTATGTTATTCGGGGACATTTACTAAAACAGGTGCCTCTTTTTATTTAGGCCACATGCTTTTACCTTTTACATTAGTAAAGTTACTAATTTACTTATAATAAAATGTTTATTTTATATTTATTTAATACTTTATTGCACTAAAAGTACAATGGGTGGACTTAATTCTAAAGTATTCTCTACCAGTCGACCTCATAACATGGGAGAACATAGGTGCGGGTCAGTATTATTAAATTGTACAAAACAAAAATAACATATTGGTACAAGGTACAGTTACACATTAACCTACCTATACATTATAGTAAGTCCATAGGTAGGTAATTGACCCATGTGTATTTTTGTATTACGCAGGTAGTTTCAAAAATAAAACAATAAAAATATGGATATTTATTTAGTAGGTACCCACATCTCACGCATTACATATCGTTAACCTGTTATATATTACAGTAATATTCATGTGTATGTAATTGAAATTCAAATTATTCAATTGCATTCCACAATGCGATTGATTAAACTATACGTACCTTTCAAAAAGCAAGCAAATGTTTACAAGACGTCTTAATTTCAGTGTAAGAGCACTAAATCTAGCACTGCTACTCCTACTATGTCGTTCATGACAAACAAATGATTTGTTGCTGCATAGTAGAGTTTGCCAAGTGAAAGCAAACCTTCATTGACGAAGAGAAGTTTGCAGCTATATCCGCAGAAGTTCCTCGCCGTCCGTCGCCAGATTCCCGGCGACTCGGCGACGCCGACGCGCTCCGCCACCGCCGCCGCCGCCGTTGCTCGGGGTGTCACAAGATGGTGGCGGGGGCGCTGAACGAGGGCGGGAGATGTAACCGTGGCAGCGCGGCCATGAACCCCAACTTCGGAAACTTCTCCACCGTATTGTGTTTACATTGAACTTTGTAGGTATGTAGGTTAAAGTTAAGTCAGAGTTCAGCAACGTGAAGTAAACGTGTGTGCAGGTTTTACTCTGAAAACTTTTCGTTTCTATTTTTCAAAGGGAGCTTTATACGTATTGTTTTTAGACAACTACTGGCTTCAATTAAAGATTAATTTGACATAATATTAATATTACCTACAGAACAAATGCGCTATTTTACTCGATTTTACTTTCAAGTTTAAAATCGCTCTCGCACTACCTAATTGGCTTACCTATGGTAAAATTGCCTTCCTGCCTTTCATTACGTTTAAATGAGATAAGCTAATAGAGGGCTATTTTTTCATTCGACAAATGATGTGAACTACAGAGATATCTATGGGCGATGAACACGATGGAAAACAGGCGGGCACCTACCTACACACCTAGATAGGAGCCACACCTGAACCAAATTCTGTTATCAAACTTTCAAATCCTGATAAATTCCGGACAAAAAATATCACGTATAGATAGGTACCTTTGTTAGTTTAAGTGGATAGGTAAAAATAAAATGGCGGTACAAATAAGCCTTGCTAATAAGTAAGTTAGTATGACGTACCTACATCCTTCAGTGAAATTCTTGAAATTACAAATTTACAACATGGGGGATAATTTATTAATCATAATCAAAACATCACATAAGTTTTATCGATGTCAAATCATACATTATTTTACGGCGATATGTACTTAGGTATATTGTTCAAATATATCTACATAGTAAACGAGTAGTCGAAACGAGCACTAGAAACCTTATTATTATGTAGGTAAAACCGTTATCGTTCAAAACGAATTCATTGGAAAATATTGCGTTATTATCACTACCTAAATGATACGCTTTAGTTACGCAAGTCTGCTAATTTCCTTTTGTAACAAAAACGTGGACACATTTATAGAGTTTATCATCATTGCATTGCAGTTTTATTTCCTACAGAGGATATGAGACATTAGAATAATTCACAGCACACTCATGTTGCCTCGCCCTTATCTCGTTTACAATTTATTTGTTAGGTACCAACTTGACTGGCACACGATGGAGATAAAGATAAGTGGTAGTCGACGTCTTTATCAGCAACTATCGCGCGAAAAGTAACGTGATAGGTAGGTTTACCTATACGTGGTAGGTAAGTATATTATTCTTGCCTACACCGTCAGTATTTTACGATTCAGTTATTGCCTACTTAGCTACGTACCTGATTGCATTAGGTGCCTACTTACCGAAAAATAAGTTATGAAATAATTTGTTCACACTTCTTTTCCTGAGACCTGAAAAAGTCGTAGCTACCATATAGGTACGTTCAATAAGGTGGTGTAGTTTATTTTTACTTTATATGTATGATTGAACTGACAAGCAACTACAAAGAGACATAATAAGAGCCATTAAAAAAAAAATAAATAGTATAGCGGTAGTAATCCATACTTAATGTATATAAATAACTCAGTCTGTCTGTCTCGCTTTCACGCCAAAAGTACTGAACTGAGTTCTTGGTATACAGATAGGTTAGAGCCTGAGAAAGGACATAGACTACTTTTTAATAATGTATATTGACAAAAGAAACGTTTGTCATGTCGTTTACTAGTTTATAAGACAGGATTATTTCGTAGATGAAGCGAAAGGAGTATGTCAGGACCGTACCAAATGGAGATCTGTAGTTTCTGTCTACCCCTCTGGGAGACAGGCGTGAAGTGTATGTATGTAGTTTCCTACTTATTCTACAGCCAAGATAACCTATTATAAGCAAACTCTGATGTCAAAATCTACGTCAAAATCTTACTAGAACAACAAATAGAATCAAAACTAGTGTATAAAACGGTAGGTCTAAAAACTTGCTTAAAACTTAAACTTAATATTTTTACTTTTGACGGTTTAATATGGGTTATTGACTGAAGCATCTGCCTGTACCTACATGTTTTAAGTGTTTTTTTTTAAATATATTTATGCAGTAAATTATACTCTTTATTGTAGATATTCATGGGTACCTACATGATGAATGAAGTCGCTACTTATTTAAATTAAGAACATATTATAGAAACAGTACCTACATTTTTACTTTTCTAAATACTGCAGGTATAATTATTTAGGTAAGATTTCCCTTCCCAGCCATGTACTCTTTGGAAAGTAGACTCAATAATGTCGATCTGAAAGGGATAGGTGTACCTATCTAAAAATGTCCTAATTTTGTACGTGCCTGCCGACCTACCTGTTTTACTCAAGTAAGAAAACTAGGCTAAATTATTTGCTATTCACCGAACGTGATTATGCCTAGGTAGGTATATTTATACATGGTATACCGACATAGATTCCTAACCATACGTTTTTTCATACCAACCTAAAATATTTTCGATTAAGTACCTATCAATAGGGAAAATAAGCAACAAGTTATCAAATTCCATTTTTGTATGTATTACTTTCCCACATGGGTTCTGAAAGTTTGAATGTTCATTAATTCAGTTGTTGGCAAACTCGACTTATAACATTGCATTCATTAATCAAAAGTTTGGCGCAGGTCGACGTCTTTTCCCTGCGCCGCGCATGTTTCCATTTTTTTTGTTTGTAGTTATTGTATTTGTGTAGTTAAAACGCTTGGGTCCTTCATAATGTATTTATTTTAAATATGGCAACACCGCTACCGGATGAAGGTCAACATTTGACAAATGGCCGACCGACTGATTGCGCTGTTTTAGGATCTGTCACTTTTTCGTCGTGTTCAAAAGAAAAACATTGAAATACTTTTTGTTTGTCTTATGCCTATTTACATTATTTTAAACAAATGGATGAATTGTGCAGGCTTTGTAGTACCACAAAATTTGTGTCGAACTATATATTTGACGAGGAAACTGCATTGTACTTGAAAATGTCTCTTTATTTACCAATCAAGGTAATTTACAGTATTCACAAAAAGTGAAATAATTATTTCTCTTACCTCTAGGTAGATCTCTTTTAATTGCATATTAACTTTTCTTACCTCCAGGTTTTCAAGAACGACCGTTTGCCGCAGAAGATATGCGACAGGTGCAGTTGCAAAGTTAATGATATCTATCAATTTTGTAATGAAGCTATTGAAGTTCAAAACAGGTAAATAGTTCTTACTTTCCTAATTTCTTGTTACATTCCTTATCTTATTGTGAATGAACACAGAACTAAACATTGTCTAAAATACCTTTTGAGGTGGTTCTAGACTTTGCCTCAAGATGTTTATTTAAATAACTGAGGCTTGGTTTGGTATAAGTTGTTATGAAAGAAATGTAGAAGGATATTTAGTCCTAATCAGCCGGAAGGCTTGTTTGATGTTGGTTTATCCCAATAACTTTGTAAGGAATTAATAAGTTTGAGTCACCACCAATTATCTCTATAGTACTAGCGTACTAGATAACGGTGTCCCATACAAGGAGTAGGTTCCTATGTTTATGAGAGCATATCCTCATCATCCATCAACATCCATCGTAGTTTTTTCTAGGAACATGGAACGAATTTGTTACAGGCAAAGGCCGGTCTATGTATTTAGATCTATGGTCTCCACCATATTTAATGATAGTATAAGAATCCTGGCATTGTTGCTTGAAAATTTAATTCATTTGTATTAAATCTTGTTATCTATAATTCTGTGTTTGAACTCTGATATGGCGATGAGACCCTTCATACACCCTTTTTATATAGCCTTTTAATTTTAGAAATACCCTGTACATAATGTTACTTACGTACAAATGTTATTTAGACTATGACTACTAACTATGAATACTTATGTGCAATAATTTCAGGCTTCGTTCTTCATTGCTGGTTGCCGCCAGTGCTGTGGTGCCTGAGGAGTCAATTGATCTCACACTTATCAAAGAAAATGTTAATTCCCCACCTCCACAACACCCTCCTCTGCCCAACGTCTCAAACGATTCCACTAAAGCTCCGTTGCCGTTTTGTTTGAAACAGGATTATGGTACAGTTGTTCATTCGAATGACCAGTCTACTCAAACTGAAAACGCTGACCAGTCGCAACCCCAGAAAAGTGATATTAATACAGATTTAGCCATAGCCATAAAAGTGAAGATGGAGCCAACCGAACATGTAAATGTAAAATATGAAAACTTCTATGAGGATGATATAAATTATGGTAACAATTTTTATACCCAAGAGGATCCTTCTTCTGATGAAGATATCTCACTATCTAACCTGAAGAAAAAGAAGGTCTCCAAAAGTAATAATTCCAATGGCACAGCTGAGAAACGAAAAATCACTAAACCTAGAAAGAGTAAATTAGCTGAATTAGAAATGGTAGTAACAAATTTTGATGACAGTACAAATCAAAATGAGCTTTTAACAGATGGGTCCGTTAAGAAAAATAAGAGAGGGCGGCCAAAGAAGCAAAAGTTAAACGATATGCAAATGATTGTTAACAATTTACAAGGCAGCGAATTGAAGCCGGACAATGATCAAGTTGATCTGGAGAATGTAAAAGCTGAGCTGTCGGATCTTAGTGACTGGGAGTTTGACTCGGATATAATGAAAGTTAAAGATCAAGAGATGCCAAAGATATTCCACTGCTGTATGTGTGACACAGAGACCAAGTCTCGGCAGGACATGCTGAAACACTACAGGTGAGTGTAAAATGTACTTTACAACTTTAATTCGGACATTTTCGGATTTACACTTACGTGCATACATATTACGTGTATCTAGTGAAATTTGATCAATTGGTAAAGGCTGCTTCTAAGAAAAGAGGTTACAGGTTCAATTTCCGCATCTGTTATGCTTTAGCGATGAGTTGCAGTGTTCTTATATGTGTTTTATTTTTCAATTATTTATGATGTATTAGTCTATTTAAATTAACTTTCTAACTATGTCACCCAGCCATGTACCCATAGTACATACATACTTACATGACACACCCATTTTCCAGAGCAGTAGGCAGAGATCACTAACCTCCACTTATCACAAACCTGGCTAAACCCTTTCGCCTCTTTCCCATCCGTACATCTCTCCATATGTGTATGCATAGTATTATTAAACAAAGCAGTTGATTTAAATTTACCTTCATTATTTAGTGCTGTAAGGTGTTCAATTGTGTGCGAATTGCTCTGCTATTATGTTATTATGTGCTGTAAATGCATTATGATATTTTCGTCTCTAAATCTATGTACGTGTGTATGTGAAACGCGCACAGACATTATAACTTAATATGTTCACCAGGTATATAGGCGCGAATATAATCAAAGACAAGCTCGAGCTTACCTTTGTTTATATTCGCGTCTATATACCCGGTGAACAATATTGAGTCATATACACACATCAAAAGTGTCTAGGGATCAAGAACATTTTTAGCTCTAAAAAAATCTAATTTATTTAAATCAAATCTAATCTTCTGTATTGGTCTCCTACCTAATTCCCCATGCCTGTATGACCACATTTTGAATAAATTATGAATGAATTCAGTTTTTGTAAAATATATTCTCGATTGCCATCTTCTAAAATGTACTTGATCCCTAGACACTTTTGATGTGTGTACTCTATAGTATAGTTGAAATTTTGATGTAACAGTGCCTGAAGCGAAACTTGTTGATTCAGAACATAATCTATTATCATTTGCAATGTCATCTGAAATGAAATACATTACAGATTTAAATGAATTCATCAATTAGAAATTGCTGATGTCGCGTATACAGGGATAATTTTGACAGTATTATTTATATATATATTTACTTATTGCACAGCCAGCGTAATTGCGACAGCGTTTCTAGTAATTCAAAATCAGCACATTTACTAATTCAGGCATCTCCTCATAGTAACAAAACTTTAATATTCTTTGTAATAGGAGTGTTAAGTTTCCCCAGTAGATGCACCTTTTAGTCTTGCAGCGCTTATCTTGATATTATTATGGATGGTGTTTATTTTTTTTATTGTTCTGCGACTAATTGTTCCTGCGCGAACCCTTATTTTCTTTACACGGCACGTTGTGGCTATCGACGGCTTGCACCCGATAACAGTTGCCTTTAATTAGCAAAGAAACCTTTTAAATTGGCTGAGCGATTTGTTACACAATATGTTTGGTTGTATGATTCTGACATAAACTATTATGCACAGTGCGACAAGGATATTTTGGCGTGTGTCTAACAGATGGAACACTGGAACCCCATTTCAAGCCAATCGAGTCTTATTTTGATGGATAATGCTCTATTTTATTACAATACAAGAAAAAACAAACTAAGATAGGGAGAAATACATGAGTGATGGGCAGTGGCGTGCACTGGCTTTTACGACAAGGCCTATGTATAGGAAACTTGTCTTTGCGAAATATAGGTACCTACGTAGCTACTCACCCACAAAACACAGGGCCTTCGTTAGCCTATGTCGTGAGTACAACAAAAAAAGATATAGCAATGACTCTATTATTAGGTTGGGTAGCCAAAACACTAAGGTAGGCAGTGTCTTTTTACCTATATGGTGTGTGCACGCCACTGGCTGATGGGAAATGTAATGAAACATTGACTCCAGGGTCAACTTAGCCCACAAAATTTGAGCCCGCGGGCTAAATTGACCAGATACGTTTTGTCTTCGTGGTCAGCTCGGACCACAGTGCGCTAAGTATGCTATCAATAACAAAAAATAGGTTCAAGTGCTCTTTAAGTGACGCAGGTTCTGAACTGCGAAAAAAAATCGATAAAACTTGCTTTCTTAGTGGTCCTTAGCTGCATACTACATGAGTATAATTTTCCTCGATTTATTTTTCTAGCCGTCCCATGTACAGATTTTTCATTCTAAATTATTGTCAAAGGTACAACTAATAAGTATGAACGCAGTTTTGACTTTAGACCACTTTTAATTTTTTTCTCATGGTGCAGGCCACATAATTTAAGAAGGATAGGTTTTTATTCAGACAAAAAAAAAACATGCAGTTAAGGGTTAAGGGGTTCAAGGGAATTAACTTAGTCCACTGTATGAGGTCTAGAGAACTACCCACAAATATGTACATACATACACTTCACGCCTGTCTCCCAGAGGGGTAGGTAGATACTACAGATCTCCATTTGTCACGGTCCTGACATACCCCTTTCGCAATAAGCACACAAATATGTATGTGATCAAATTAGCCCGCGGGCTCAAATCTTATGAGCTAAGATGACCCCTGCATCGTAACAATTAAGCAGTCACACGCCAACAAGTGTTTGTCTGATTTGATGTGCGTTGTCGTGTAGTGAGTAAAGCTGAGTGGTGTGAGTGTGTTGTTGCGTTGCAGGGAGCACCAGAGCGAGGGCGACAAGGAGCGCGAGCCGGCCGCCGCGCCGCCGCCGCCCGCCGACGGGGGCCCGCTGCGATGCCCGCGCTGCAACAAGGTCGGCACACACTCTCTATATACATTTATTATTTACTAGTAGACTCGACAGACGTTGTCCTGTCTTAAGTCTATAACCACCAGGGTGGCCTGTGCCCAGCAGTGGATGACATTTTTTTTCTTTCATAAGAACCTTCTCCTATCATTAATAAGCACAACAAAGAAAGAATTAGCGAAATCGCTCCACCCGTTCCGGAGTTATGGCGTGATTTTTATATAATAGATGTCAGAAAACCAATAACAAATACTAAGTAATACATACATACATGTACGTCAGTCAGCCATTGCCCAAGATCACAGGGATCCTTCGTACACACTTAGCATACTATGGAGTTAGGAATGTTAATATGAGAGTTACAGGTTCCTAGTTCATAGCGCGAATAAACCTAACCCTCCAGCTCCCCCCTAGCAAAGTGCTCCAAGAAAGACACAGGACAAAACATACCAGTCACTGCGATTGGTTGAAACAAGCTGAGTCGCACGATGTGTGACGTAGCAGCCAATCACAGCGCGTATTTGTTCTATGTCGTGTGGTTTTGACGCGCTTGCGAGGGTTGCAGATCCCATAGTCGGCTCCTATGAAATGCCAGGAAGAAAGACAAGCGGCTACGTTCTACACACATCAAAAGTGTCTAGGGATCAAGTACATTTTAGAAGATTGCAATCAAGAATATATTTGACAATTTTTTTTTTGAAATCCGTCTATAATTGACAACTTGGCATTTCGAATGGTAAATGATATTTTTATTGAAAATTGAAGAAAATATAAAATTATTTGACCCGTATTTTTTTATTCAACATAGAAATAATGTTTTCATTCATGATTTTAACTTTAAATATTGATTTTTTTCGAAAGAGCGTAAGCGCCATATGACGTCACTATTATGGATACACAGATCAAACATAGATAGAAAATAAAACTATAGCTGTCAATGTCAATTTTCAAGTTGTAGTCTGTGCAGATCGTTGTTTTGTTTACTTTTGCTGTTAGAAAGGTGTGTTTATTTATTTGCTAGCCACGTCGAGTCAGACTAATATTACACCTAACATTTCTTTTTCTCCCGTTCAGGTTGATGCATTTTTATCGGTAGTAGTGAAATAGCGTGGTTTTAGGTTTATTCCAAGAAAAGGTGGGAAGAAAATAAAACTACCTATTTTTGTTTGTTTTGAAACTGACGATTCTGCTGCCACTAATATTGTCAATTTTATTGATGTGTAAAAAAATAAGGATAGGCTTGAATCCCACCTATTTCGCACAAAGTAATGACGTCATCACACATATTTCACATTTTACGTAATATCTCCGAATTTACGCACCTAAAAAATATAATATTTTTTGTACAACATCCTGAAACGAAAATATAGAAACGGTTTTTTTATTTATACTGCTTATTAGGTATGCAAAGTTATCAATTGACGAAAATATCGTGAACATACATAAAAAAAATTATACATACAGACGAATTGAGAACCTCCTCTTTCTTTTTATTTGAAGTCGGTTAAAAACTGAATTCATTCATAATTTATTCATATGTGGTGATAAGTCATTGATGAGGATTGAGGCATGGGGAATTAGGTAGGAGACCAATCCAGAAGATTAGATTTGATTTAAATAAATTAGATTTTTTTAGAGCTAAAAATGTGTGATCCCTAATGTGTGTATTTACTTCTCAGATCAATTATTTAGCCATTCGTTTTAAAAGGCTACACTAGTTGTTGTCGGATTAAATGGCTATGCTCGTGGTTTCTCTGCGCGATCCTATCAGCAATGAGAAGAACCAAAGTCAGCGACATGGCCCGTCGGGTTACAAGAGCTGAAATGCCAATGGGCAGGGCACATAGCTTGTAGGACCTATGACCGATGGAATCTGAAAATCCTGTCGTGGTGGCTACCAATGAGAAAGCCCAGCGTCCGTAGACCACCGATGGGGTGGTCGTACGATCTGGTTAAGACGCCAGGCACGCATTGGCGAAAAAAGCGAAGGTCTTCAAGTCGCGGATGAATAGGTACATATATACGTATAGGTAGGTAGGGCTCCATCGTAGACCACATCGCTGCTTAACATCAGGCAGGATGGTGGTCAAACGCTTGTT
>SJJU01003098.1:0-26728 GCA_012932125.1 Conopomorpha cramerella
GGCCTGTCAGCTCAGGTGTCGACTGATTTATCGCCGGCTGTCGCAGAGGAGGGTTAACCCGTCGCCGGCCGCGCTGGCGGCGAGGGCTGACGACTGCGGAGACGCTGCGAGAGGGTTACGTTACGTCACTGCTAGGGTTAACAGCACTTTCTTCAAAGTTCATTAATTATAACAGCATGTGTTTCCGAAGAAAACAAACATTGAATATCTGAGGGTAATGAATAAGTAATTTATGCATCGAGTGTAGACAAGAAGCGTAATGGAAAGCAGAAACTTATTGTAACTTACTTGACGTTTAACCCTTTCGCTGACATATCTCGCCTGTCGACGTGACATCAATAAAACTTCTCTATTTTCTTAAGTCGAGTGTCAACGAAAGTGTTAATATGCCTGTAGACAGAACATACTTAATCATAACCCTAACTCTTGATTTTCGTAGTATTCTAGTCCTACTGCACTGCTAGTGAGGATCTCTGAAAAGCTCGTTACAGAAAAGCTTTTTTGGTATGCAAAATAAGAACTAGTCTAAGTTGACATGTTACATAGCATGTAGTTCGTATTTGTACAATTAATGCAATTGATTTTAAATCCCTACTAATATTATAAATGCGAAAGTAACTCTGTCTGTCAGTCTCGCTTTAACGCCAAAACTATTGGATCGATTTAAATGAAATTTGATTTCCAGATAATTTAGAGCCCGAGAAAGGACATTGCAATCTTGGCCGGGTCAGCTAGTATGTAAATAAATATTTGTTTAACGTTTTATTAATTGACGATTAGACGATAGTGAGCCTCCGAATGTACACATCCGAAAAGTTGATAATATATTGGCAGATTTATGAAGGAAATTATTTAAGGAGTTTGGTTTAACATTCGCTTGTGTCGGGGGCTGTCTCCCCTTCACCCGGAACGCATGTGTGTGGATCTGGTTTAAGGGATATCTCGTCATTGTCGAGAAGAGGGTAAACGTTGAGTCCTTACCTGTCTACTTAATCCCTGACAGAGATCTCAAATTCAAAGTGTATGGGATAGGCTTCACAATAGCTTAATTACTTAATATGCATAGATCCCTTTCGTTTGGAAGTTTGGGAGGTTCTAGTAGGCGGGCAATTGTTAGTTTTGGTTTCTATGAAGATACTATTCAAGATGTACCAATAATTTTTTGAGTATTTTGCGACCTTTATCAGGATATGTTTTTTCTAAAAAACAATCAAAAAGGTCAGATAATTACGTATAATCCAGTCAATACGTCCGTTGTGATACTAAATTATATATTATGAACATTTCATTAGCTTATAGAATATAATGTTAATATCCTTATTTAACAATGAAGTGATATAAATAAATCTATTCTACAATAGATCATTGTTATAAGTAGCTATTGGTACCTACACAGTCTACTAGTAAAATACTGACCGAACTATTCTTTCTAGAATCCGCCATCATTTTTTGTTTGATTTATAAAAGCAATGTCCTTACTTAGGTATCTACTTAATTAACATGCTAATAAATTAAGAAACACTCTTTATCAAAGGGGAACGTCTAAAAATGTAGCCAGCAAGCATAACGAAAATAAAGTCAGCTCTTTCTTTTCACCCCTACCTACGTGAAGAGGTGTTTACTAAGAACAAAATTAAGTCTGCATATTAATAAAGTCTCAAAGCCGACTTCCCCACGTCTCTGCCCTCCTCCACCTAAGCGGGATTATGGGGGAAAGTAGAGGGAGGAACACACGGAGTATGCTTGTACAGAACGTTCATTTTATAAGCTTTCATAGGCGCGCCATTTATTTGAATCAATTATACTTGTACCTAATGCACTATTTATCAGAGAAACCTTGCGTATTGAATTTAGCAATTTATTTCCTACTATTGAGCCGGGGACGATTACTTTTGTTTTAAAGTCATAAATGACGTTCATCAAGCTTTGTGTTATTCTACTGTATAGCTGTATGTTATAACACTTATAAAGATGAAATAAAAAAACTTTGACTTTGACTTTGAGCATTTCTAAGTCCTGTAGCCTTACATTCTTACGCCGAGACTTGAACAGAACAGACGTGTGACTCCTACACAGGGACAAACTATTTCCACTTGCCACGTTTATGACACACCTCCTTTTGTTTTTTATTTAGTTCAGGTATGCATTGATTTCCGCTACTCAGCACTTTACATTGTCTTTCTGTAGAAAACTTCTGGCTTCATTTAGTTAGTATATACTCAACATGGTGTGAATTGATCTCCTTCGATGTAGCCTCTCTCGACCTTGCTATTAAACATCTACTGTGTTAAGGAAAGGTGGTGTGGCTACGTCAGCGTCAGCGGAACTGTTCGCCGTTCTATCCACGAAATAGTCTGGGGAAGGTTGAGATATTAAAAGTTGTGGAGCGCGAGCGGCCAGTTTACTCGGGCAAGGTTAAGTATCTTGTTGCTTCAAAATTGCGTTTATGTAGCGGATAATTTCAGCCAAAAAATATGAATTTGTATTATTTTTTTATGAATTGCAGTTTACATTGGGCCACAGTGTACAGTTTATCCGCTTTATTCATGTCCTGTGGGAATTTCGGAATAAAACACCTAGAGTTATGTCTTAGCCCAGGTCATAACCATCTACCGATTATCTTTCTACAAAATGAGATTAGTAGTTTTTTCCCAAAAGTAATAAGGGAATTCCTTTCTTAGTGCAACCTTACGGTCTTTTTTTTTATTCAATGAACAAGTTTTTGACCACCATACTGCCGATGTGGTCTACGGTAGAGCACAATTGTTCAATAGGTATCTATTTACCCGCGACTTGAAGAGCTTCAGACTGTACTGCGCAGGAAGCACAGACTCCGGCAAGTCATGCACCTGATAGAAGATAGATAAACTCGCAACCTTGCGGCAATGCTCTAGGCTTTGTAGCCCAACATCAAACAGCCTGTCATCACCTATGAGCCTTCTAGCACGCCTCTCTATTGCCTCCAGAGCCTCAAGCTGCTATTTTGCTGATCCATCCCAAAGATGAGAGCAGTATTCTATACATGATCGAACTTGTGCTTGATACAGTGTGAGCAGCTGTCCCGGTGTGAAATATCGACGCACCTTCAGGAGGATGCCCAGCTTCTTGTCTGCGCGTTGGGCCTTAGCCTCAATATAGGAACCAAAGTTGAGGTTGGAGGTTAGCGTCCTACCTAAAAGCTCTAGCCGATTGGCTATAGGCAGGGGTACATCCTAGAAAGTGGGAGCCAGATTGAACGGGCTCCGTTTTGCTGAGAAAAGACACGCCTGGGTCTTAAGCGCATTGAACCTGACCTGGTTGGCCTCTCCCCAAGTTGCGACTTCACTAAGGATCAGGTTCAAACGCTCAACCACTGCCTCTCTGAGTACCTGGATTTGCGGTCCGCTGGTACCAAAGCTAAGTCCCTGACAAATTTCAAGTTCCTACGATTAGCCGTTTGGGTTGTACGTTGGTTGTCAGTCAGTCAGTCCGTCAGCTTCTCCTTTTATATTTTACATAATACGAGCAGGAGAAATTGCAACTTCTAGAATGTTATACTAACATTGTCTGACCTGATTCACATTCCATCATCCCATACGATACGCACTAATTATAATTATTGGATAATTTTGCTCAAAGAATTAGATGGAAAAGGTCAATCTTAAGTAAATCGTACACATGCCGTTTTCTCAGCGGGAGTCGGAACTGTACCTTGTGCTCTCATCTAAATCAAATCCCAAAATATATAGGCCGAATAATACTGTTGTTGGTGCCATTTCTGTTTCTATATTGCCTCAGCTTGAGGAGCCATTAGTACAGGCCGAATAAGACGCGTCATTTCCAGTATTAACTGGGCTGGTATAACAAATGTTTCATAATATGAGAAAATTTTCTATATTTCCTTATACCCTAGTTTAGGAGGAAAATGTTTGATGGGCAATAATATTCGACTCACTATTAATCGAATGAATGATTCGGTTCAGTAATAAATATATTTATTTATATAGATTAACCTATTAATGTCAAGATAGTAGTAGTTTTTCTTTGTTACTTTCTAAATACATTTCACATTATGTGGAAATGGTACTGACGTATCAAATTATTTTATAGAAATAGGTGCGTAGATAACGAGGTCTTCTTTATAAAAGACTCTTTCACTTATGTTTTACTCAAGCATAGATCTACCCTCAATCAATGTCTGTCCTGCTCTAAGATAAATTGTGTAAACGAGACAAACCATGTCAAAATATTACTTGAAAGAATTTTATCAAACTACTTTTCAGTGTTTTTCCATAATCTATGACAGTGCAGTATTCACACTGCACATAGCAGTGTGTACTTGTACAATGGTATACTGTCCGCGTGGAATGCGTGTACATTAAACGCTACAACACTTCGGTCGCAGATCACAGACCGAAGGCTCGTTAGGGAGACGCAGGCATACAGCACCCTGTAATTTTACGTTGCCAATGTGTCAACGGGGATGCTTTCATCAACAGTTGCAAAGTGAGGCTGGCCCGTACCACGGAACTTATGTTGAACGACTAATTCCAACTTCACGTTAAAACGAATAGGTTCAGTTTTTGGTACTCTCTTCCGAGTCTCCAAGGTGCTATTGATCATCATTATCATCAGCCCATACTTGTCCATTGCTGGACATAGGCCTCTCTAATTGCACGCCGCTGTGATCTGTTTTCGGCTTCTCGGGTGCTATTCGATAGACTGCAATTGTTGGCAGCACTTGCCGCTGCTGCAGTAGCTAAAACTCATTTTAAAATAAAATATAGTAACCTGTCGTGTAGCTGCAACCGACAGGAAGTATCCCACCACGTGGTGAATAGACAGAAAACTGACACGAAATGTTTTTGAATCACCACATTGTTGAACTTTTTCTTACAATATGCAGAACTATATAAAATACGCCCAACTAAAGTAAGTTTACTTTTTTACACCTGGTTTTAACCTGAGCACAAAAAAAAATGTTATGAAACTCATATTTTATCGTATAGGCAGCTTATTGCATTTTATTTCATAGCTCTTATCGCAATTCGGCCTGTGTTAGGTAATATCGATTTTTTTTCAAACATGGTGCAGATGACGATATTTGCTTTACTTTACGCAAGTATGTTTTATTTATTTCAAGTACAACATTACTTTAGCAAGATAAACTACATAAAAAAATCTTTAAACAGTTTTCATTTCAGCACCAACAGATGCCATAAATCCGAGAAGCTTAAATATCGCGTTTAACACTTCAATGGATGTGGACCCTAAGGAGGTGGTGAGGAATTTTTCATCCATCGTAAACGTAGCCAGGAAACTATTTCACAAACTTATAGGAAGAGCTGGAGAGGAAATCTTGGAGCTACCCATAAGAGATAATCACATCCTTACAGATTTCCTTCACCACGTGGGCACAGCGCTACTCAAATATAACAAAGTTGACTTGCACAATATGACTCGCTATTTGAACTCGGAAGTGATCGAAAGTGTATCTTTCCAAAAAATATTCGACGAAGATCCTTATAGTAAGTTGCAAGTTAAAGATCAACTAAAAGATTTCATCGTAACAAGCACAACTAGACTGAAGAATAGGATCCTGTATGTTCTTCAGCACGAAGACGATGATACTCCTGTAAACGACTGTGCTAAAGATTTAAATAAATATTACTACTTAAACGATAAGAATGATATGACAGATATTCTAAACAAATTAAACGGCCCTTTAAATAATACAGAATTGGAAGACCTTGTTTCAACAGCAGTTGATGTTGTGCTAGATAGAAAGTATAATACTCTGCACGGCCATCACCGGGAACAAGCAGCTCGACTGGCGACAGCTATGGCGGCTAACTTCGAACATTACTATCCCCATGAAGGAGATGAATTTTATGTGGCTGGATCGTCAGAAGAAGCTACTGAAACAAATATTAATGTTGCACACAGAGCGGTGGAACATAAAGCCAGTGAAGAGCATGAATCACCACCGAATGACCCCAACGCGAGCTTCGACAAAATTACCAAAAATACGCAAGAATCGGAAGGCGATGGTGAATTTGTTGTTGAAAACGAATTTTCTGTAGATGTGCGGGGACCACAGCTCTGAATTTATGAATATAATAATAATAATAATGATGATGTGTGGTATCAGGAGTTGTTTTTTAAAAATACATCCTGTTCTGAAACTTTTCAATATACACACCGCCCATATTTGTAAGAGTATTATTATTAGTCTGGTGATATTGTTCGTGTGGTGACGGCGAATAGAATACATGTGTCACCACCCCAGCCTAACATTTCCCGTCTTGGGGGGTCGTAAGAGGCGACCGAGGGAACTCTCCAGAGAACGGGCAGCAGCGTTCCCTGTGAGTTACACTGCGATCGTCCACCCGCCTGCCTAGCGTGGTGATTATAGGCAATTCCCCCCAATTGATCATTGGGGTAGACCCTCGTCCGATTACTAGTCTGGATTCTAAAAAATAATAAACTAACAATAGCAGCAAATGAACGCAGTAAGAAAGTAGTCAAGATTCCCGAAATTTGTCAAAAAGTTAACCTTTTAAAAAACAGCAATAGGAAATAAATGGAGGTCCCTTCGTGTGTGAAACGAATTAACGTGACATGAAATCCCACAACATAAAAAAGTACAGGCATTTGAACATTTTGTTCCACGTGAAGTATTTGCTTAATTAGAATTAACCGGCAAAGAGCTTTTCCATGTCGGCCTCTCGTTGCGACGCTTCGGGGTATTTAGAACAATGCAATGAACAATAACATAAAAAAACTGGAATGTTAAATTATGTGTGTACACACAGGAGATTAATTAAGTAATTGTTTATTTTGGATTGTAATTACCTATCAAAATATTTGGAAAGGGGTGATGTGTTTGCAGAAAATCAATTTTGAAATGAAGAAGAACTGCCAAGTTGTTATAGACTGGAAAATTGCTACTCGCATGATAATGCTCGACGTCAGAAGCATAACGTCGGATGTGTAATTGTATCAATACCTACGTCACATCCGACGTTATGCTTCTGACGTCGAGTATGGTCACCGACAGAGTATATCACATCTCCCATACTAATTTTCACTCACAATCAAAATGGTAATGACTGTCTGTGATGGGGTGACATGCATTCAGTGACATCATCCATCCATTCCAATTTTCATTAACGCGTATTGATACAGTTAGCATACAACCTAAATGTTCATTTCGGTTTTGTAGCGTTGATACTGGATTCAAATTCAATATCATCACACGATGTACCTACTGAGTCGCACAAAACAATTCAAACATTGCAAATATTATTAAAATTTTATTTACCTCCACAAAGTTTTGTTATGAGTCAGAACACGAGTAGCGTTGCCGCAAGCGTGTTCACTCCGACGGTCAGCCCCTCGTACAATGTTCGTATTATCCCCTAAACTTAATTATGTGTTCATAATGATGTGGGCACAAATTGCTGCAGCGTGTACTCGCCGCACTTGGAGCTTTCTAGAAACTGTATTTCATATTCCTTCTTATTAAAGAAACTTAACAATTTTAACTATTACGACCATTATCGCTATTATAGTCATGAGTAATGACATTATGCTTTAGTGACATAATATCTGTCTCTTAGGATATAAACAGAGAATTGTTATAGGTACCTACGTGCTCTTTTTTATCATAAATACATTTTTTAATATTACGGACATATCTTCCAGATACATTTTGAAAGCAGTATATAAATGTATGTGATTTGAACAACAATCAGCTATGAACAAGCGTTTGACCACCATCCTGGCTGGTGTTAAGCAGCGATGTAGTCTACGATGGAGCACACTTGTTTATTAGATACCTATATACCCAGTATCCAGACTTCGCTTTACTTTGTAACAGAGCTGCTCCTTGCCTACATTTGCTCTACCCTCAACCCCTTAAGAACAGATGTGCGAAATGTTTTACTTTCAACGATTGGATACGACAGAATGACAGAATGATTTTGGTAACTACTCTACTATTTTTAGTATGAGAGCAATGTCTTCGCAGGCAATACGTGCACGCGTGTGACGGGAGGTCGGAGGGTGGCAACACTCAGCCCACTGACTCCTTACGCTAGATTACATTGACGGCCTGTGCGCCATCTCTCTCGTCATTTAATTTGATGTATAGCATTATTATAGTCTAGCAAATTAGTTGTTCGTCGACGCGTAGAGAGTGTGATATGAATATCCGGTATATTGTACCCAAAATTGTTGTCGCACCTGTCACGTATATATAGGGTACATTAGAAACGACTTCAATCTAGAAACTCATGCATCACTGGGAGATGCTTGCAAGCGTGTTTATTAAGTCTTAGGTATTATAGGTGTTGGCATGACGTGCTGATTTCAGGACACCCTATATAGCGTGTAGAGACAAAATTGAGGCCGTCAGCGCTAAAGTGGCCTAATCCACAGTTTTTAATATTCCGACTTAAGTACTTCGTGAATTTATTAGAAACATCTTAAAATAAAAAATAAACATGTTAAAGAATTTATAATTTTAAGTAAAATAAATAAACATTTCGACAAAAATAAGCTTCCATAAAATATCTACACACATAAATCAAACTCATTGTTCTAAAAACTCATTGGTCTAGAGTAGTAGAGCGCTGACGGCCTCAATTCCGAGAAAGCATTTCTAGGAATCAGTGGCGTGCACTGGCTTTTATGACAAGGTAGGCAGTAATCCCTAAGGATTGACACCTATGAAGTTATCTACTTGTCTTTACGAAATAAAGGTATCTACATATCTACTCACCCACAAAACATAAGACCATCGTTAGCCTATGTCGTGAGTACAACAAAAAAAGATCTAGTAACAGCTCTATTATTAGGTCGGGTAGCCAAAATACTAAGATAGGCAGTGTCTTTTTGCCTATATGGTGTGCACGCCAATGCTAGGAATATAACATAAACAATGTTTGCCATAGTAAACAGATTACCTACAGCTGCATGTGTTTAATTTGTATCATACAAAAACGAATAAAATTCCCCAAAGTCAGAATCGAATGTCCAGTTTGAAATACATCGGACCTTCAGTAATTACGAAATTAAATCAAATCCCTAGGGTCTTTAAATACGTTAACTGACCCCTACTAATTACGAGTCCTTGGTAGTTATATGTTTTGTATTGAAGCCCAAACACTGCAATTGGCAAGGCAAACCCTCTTGTCCTTCCTTTTGCCTATAACCAAAATGACGTGACCTCGTTACGTAGGAAAATGTTTAAAGATCGGGGATTATTTTATAATGGACTGTGTTTTATTCGGTACACCTCACAAATTTACCCTTTTCACACCTTCCCGGGCCCCGCGACATATTTCGAACAAAGTTGGACATATTCGACTCCTTGCGGGTTCGACAGCCGTATTTTATGTCTCTTTATTGTGAAAATAAGATATATTTGCGGTGTAATTTTGTGTCGATGGTTCACAATGCCCACGGTCTGCCACACAAATAATATCGATGATACGTTTATGTATATTCCATAGTTTATGCCTTTCCTATGGGATTTTTTCGATAAAAAATTATGTAATAATATATTTTAAAGTTTAATTAAATTTCTATGAATGGTTGCAAGTTTCTATGTATGGAGATCCATAGAAACTTTCGCGTTGCTAATATAGAGTAATAGAATTCTGACAGCTGAAACTAGTTTGAAATCAATGTGTGATTAGTGAATGATGCCTATACTATACTATAAGTTCAAGGACGAATCTGTGCTATGATGATTATTCTACGGCTTCCTTCGGCTATGATCGGTTCAATAGACGAATTTCACAAGGATCCCTAAAGGTTTTACAACTATTTTCAGTATTCACCATTTACACCATTAATATAATATTCTACGTAGGATTCTATAAATAAAGAACACACTTCACATTCGCATTTGAATAAAAAACAATTCTTAAATAAATCTTTCAAATCGTTTCATTATTTTCGGAGCATATTCAATGCAAACAAACAGTCTTTCATATCTATAATATTAGTATATATGTACATACATAATACCAGTTGGCGAGACTCCTTGTTCACGACTACATATTCAGAGGTTTATGTTGCGGCTTTACTGAGATTTGTGTCGGCGTAATCCTGCGGCGATTAACTCGTGGATTTGGAAACAGGTGTTCATAATAAACGAAATGAATTATAAATGTTGTCTTGATGACATCTTCGAGACAAACATATTCAAGTACAAGTGAAAACTCAAGTGATAGCTCTGTATACCTTAATTGCTTGATAACGATCTTATAAGTAAGATACCTATGCTAATGATACGCAACGCTCGTACCGTAATGGACAGCATCGTGATAGAAACCACACACCACAAGGTGTGTGAATCCTTTAAAGGCCACCCCCTGTCATGTTGGGTTCTTTATGCTTAGTGAACCGTGGGCATTTGCTTAGCAAGTGCCTCTGCCTTCCTCGCTTTGGGATTTAATGGCGTCAGGTGTATAAGTAAGATGGTATGATGTATGATATCACATTCGTCAGTTTGCGCTGAAATGTACAATTTGAAGTATTTAGTGATAAGTATGAAGTGAGATTATATCGTTTCGTGGCAATAGATATCATCACATTTTCAACAACGACCACCATTCGCAGTTATCGGTGCTATGCCACGATTCGGTCTTGCGGCACTAAAAGTATTAAAATGAAACGAAAACCATTTTGTTGTTATATTCTGGAACCCTAATTAGGTTTAAAGACGTTTCTTGCGTTCTATATTGACAGAAACATAACTGGTACTATTATAATACGACAAACACGGGACAATCTCATTGTCAATGATACTTTTAAGTTAATGTATTTAGTAAAGTAGGAAAACAATTAAACGAACCTGCCGACGCAGTAAATCCACTTAACGCGTTACCACCCTGCTCTCGATGTCAACGCACTTTAATATTGTTACTAGAACCTTTGCCGAGTCTTGCAATAAGCGAATTAGCAGTCAATTGATGACTTTCACTGTATCTCTTCATCTACTATATGATTACGGCACAATCTTCCTGCGCAGTACAGTCTGAAGGTCTTCAAGTATGCTCCATCGTAGAGCACATCGCTGCTTAACATCAGGCAGGATGGTGGTCAAACGCTTGTACTTAGTGATAAAAAAAAACACTTATATTTCTATTAGAGTCATCGATTGACTTACCCAAGATGTGCAGAACAGATTTGTAAAAGTGTCAAATAAATTCTGCTGGTACGTGTAAAAATATGAGCAACAAAGGAGATATGGAATCCTAAAAAACGTGCCGAAATGGTTTGTGTAAACATACTTGTAGTTGCTTTGACTTGCGTGGCGAAGAACTTGGCCTGGCGAACTGCCGTGCGCTCAGATATCTGCTGCTGCGCGGTGGAATAAACTCCTAAACGCGTGTATACACATCTTCATGACATCATGATTCTGACCTCGTCTCAGTGTACAGGTAATCCACCATTGGATTTATAATACCTACAGTTACCAACATTTTATCTATGTTAGGCGCAAAGATGCAATGTGCCCCGTCGGTACAGAAATATTGAATTCACAGCGTAGTTGTGGAGGCGGGTCACGTGACCAGAACCGCGAAAAAAGTTCCAAGTTTCTCAGTCATTTTCAATTGGAAAGAATTCGAAAATTTTATCTTTCTAACTTTCTTCGGTGAAACTTGGATGAGTTTGTATCGATTTTGTTGTTTGGCCGTGGGCGCGTGTGTATTGACTAGTGTATCTTGGTCTGGGGGTCTTTGAGTTTTCTTAATAGCCGATTGGAGTTTTCAAAAGTTGGCGAGTATCTATTAGGCTTATTTTTCCTGGAATGTGACGGGGGGATCGCACACCTTGATAAAGTTCGACAGGAAACAGACAAATGTGCACTGTGCACGGCACCGCGTTCTGACAAATGGCGAAGAGGACACATTATCGAGGGTTCCACAGTCTCTGGATTTCGATAACGAAATGTTTTCCCTTTAAATATTATCTTTGTCGCTTCTTTACAATCACCTCGGGACCCCTCGCGGCCTCGCTCGCGTTTGCTGGATGTGCGTTCAATCTTCTTGAACATCAGAAAATAAATAATAAATGCTTTTCCTATTCGGGCGTAGTAAAGATACGAATATTACCTAATCGTTTTTGTTCATTGTGAGATTTGTACGTGTTCATTTTCCATTTTGTACATTATGCTCCGAAGGGAACGTATAAAGCATTCGTGTAATTGTTGCTGTTGATAATGTTACCTATTACTTTATTGGAGACTCAGGTTTAGACAATGTTAATGTTAATGTTAAACAAGTTTAATTGTATTCATGTCGATGAGCGGCATGTGTCCCTGAAAAAGTTATAATCCGTGCAAATGTTTTTTGCGTTAGTAAATGTTGATGTTTTTATATTCATAATTGACTTCTTCCTCAAATAACATTTCTCGACGTCAGAAGTATAAGGTCATATGTGACATCCGACCTTATGCTTCTGACGTTGAGATTTAGTCATTATAATTATTAGGCTTTAAGCACTCCGCTATGCAGACAGCTAGATCTCCCTTTTCATGATTTCCCATAAATCTTTTCATAGAAGCGCGTCGCATTCAGTGAAATAAGCGAACAAGTGGTGGAGGCCAATCAACGGGGGCGGATGAACTGTAAAACGGCTTCTCTTCAATATTATGACGCAGCGAAAGGTTATTACCTACTGGGCGGCGATTTGCCTAAAAAATCGATGTTCTGCAATCAGCCTGTGCCCCGGAGGCGGGCAGAGACAGGAAGCTCGTCGAATCACGTGTGGCCTTATTCTGCACAAATATGCTTCTCATAAAAATAACAGTTATGTAGTTAATGTTTATTCATGTAATCATATTGTTGCTTGTATTTTTTTTTTCGATAAACGGAACAAAACATTCTATGGACCTGCAGCATGTTGTGTCTAACAATCTGGGTATTGAAATTCTACGTTTTCTACCAATTGATTCTTGTCGGTGTTTAAATCTAAAGCCGCCCAATCTTATACGATTACGGGAATTGGCTTGCGCAATACATCCTTCACCAAAGTCGGACCTCGGACCTGCCGACTATTTTTTTTTTCTCGTTTTGCCGCGAAGGGTGAGCGCAGTGCGCCTGGCTTCACTGTAATCTGTTCTAGGTTCATCCAAGGACACAATGACCTTTGCGGTTTGTTGTTTAGTTTGAGCTCTCGTTACTTCCGCGATCTTTCTATGCGCAGCTCAGACTATCGTCCTATATTGAGACTGTGTGGACAAGCTGTTGTATACAGTTTCGTTTTGATACTGAGCTTTTGTTGTGGGGGTTTTCTTACCGTACATAGGTCTGCTAAACACGGTTGTAGTGTTGTATATTTTCAACAGTGCATTGTGGAAGGGTTTTGTTGAAACAACCCGATATCGGCATCGCTTCAGTTACTCTGCTTTGTTTGTTGTTTAAGGCTGCTTTAAATAGACTAGGAGTTTCTTTCTCGTAGCTTTTGGATTGTGAAAAATGTTGTTTGTTTTTTTTATATTATTTCGTTTACATTATCGGGAAATTAAAGGTGATGTATTTAAATTATACAATAGCCTGTCAAAAGTATATTGCACGCTTCGCTTTTAAAAATTATGTTATTAATGTTGACTTTTTTTAACAACATTGATCAAATGTTTCACCACTTGCCATCTTGCCTGATGTTAAGCAGCGATGTGGTCTACGATGGAGCACACTTGTTCATTAGTTCACTAACTTGTGTGCCAACGATCGAAATATTATATGGATATATCATGAATAGAGACATTCTCTATTCATGATTTGTCATACCTACCTCCAATTTAGTCGGACCTAACTAAACAAACGCCTTTATCACCCCAAGTAATTAGGACTGTTCACACTGAACAGACAATAAAAGTGAGTGTTACATAAGCACGGGTTACGTTGTAAACACAGCCTTAGAGTAAGTATTGTGAAAGACAATACAATACATGGGTCTAACAGACGTTGGGTTAAACATGTTTGTTGAACCGCGGGCATTTGCTTAACAATTGCCTCGGTTTAACCCGCTATGGGATTGAAATGTGTATTTATTTTATATATTATTATTTACATTAATGTTCGAATTTACTGTTGCAGAACTCAAATTAGGAAGTGATATCTGCCATGACACGTGAGGATCTACCGCGATTTTAGACGATTTACTGAACAGTAATGTTGGGAAAAAAAAGCTGATAGGGTAGGTTAGGGAGGTCACCCGTGGTGCTCTCCCAAAAGGCAATTTGCTCCTCGTTTTTAATAATGCTGTGTCCCACTCACCAGCGCATATATATTTTTTCTCTTATTCGTATACCGTCTTTAGTTATTACTACAATTACGTGGGATCGAGGACAGAAGGCTCCCCCCCCCCACCGGGATCTAGTCATTCATTACGCTCTTGTCCATTCTGGATGCCGCCGCTGTAGATCCTGCATTTAACAGGACACAATGGTGGGAAAGTGGGTGGGAATATCCCGGATACTATGACAGGTCACTGTAGCTCAAACTAACTCCTATTCAGGAACAGCACAAAGGAAAGTCCCACAGTTCCAGTTGTCCAGTCCAGTTACTTTGAAACCTTCGGAACAGCGCTCCACGTCATTTTACAATTGCAGAAATACTTAAACCACAGAGGTCCATTAAGGGCTATTCGTATTGCACATAATGCAAGTATGTGTTTTGTAACAGCAGGTTGTTTGTTGCAGAGTGGAGCAGCCGCGGGTCGAGCCGCCGCCGCTCGGCCCAGAACCTCGCCGCCGCCGTCGCGGGCTTCGACTCCGGCGTGCTGCAGGTAATGTCATCAAAATGCTAATTAACCAATTCCTCCAGTACCGTAACACTATCAATCCCGATCAACGATCAAATTAGGGGACAATACCCCTACATTTAGATAATTCCGAATATCTAGATCATTCCGTACGTACATTTGGTCAAATTGAAGATCAAAATCCCGTACATTTGGATCTTCCATTTGATTTGAAGATGCAGCGTACAACTCTTTAGAGTTCAGGTATACCTGCACCGAACCAAACTGTCTGCTGTAACAATTGTACACGAATATACCGGGATCACAACGCAGAGCCGGCACAAGCGTCTCAAATTCGAATCGAACAAAGTCGTACTATGCATTTACGCCTATCATCTAAACGTATATATACGCATGAGATGTTAATACTTCGGTATTGTAGTCGGTTACCAGGTTGTTCCAGATTCTTCTGAAATTATTTCGAACTGGAGACTTGGTTTACTATGTTGTATTTAAGATAATGTATATAAGAATTATTATACCATAGCATTATGGAGTTGCTCGTGATTGTGAGGCGTTACAAAGATGACTTGGCCACCTTCATGTATATAGCTAGGGTATCTGTCAGTATAAAGTAAACTTTATTTAAGTAATGTATTTCTATTGAATTTGCGTGAACAGATGATCGCTCAGGCGACAACTCTTGACAAGTTCCTTGAAACGTTCGTGTTTTCGGAGAAATGTTTCTGTACATTTCATAATATAACTCGGGCTTTTTACTTATTAATAACGTAACTACATACGTCGTTTTCTACTTACTGCAATTCGCAGAGTGGTGCCTATACGATATAAATAAAGATACTGCTAATGTACAACACAAACAAAATAGATTTAGTATTCTAACAATGTCTAAAGTCGATCAATGTCCCCGAAAGTGTTACGTAACAGTTCAATTGCCCCTAAAAGAGGGTAATGAAGCGGCATCGCAAACCCGTGATTCGTGGCATAAACGTTCATATATTTAGAATCCCGGCGAGGCCTAATTCCTCGGTACAAAAGGACCACAAATAGAAAGAGCACCCCTTTACAGGCGTGACGTTGTCGGTGCGAGTTTTTGCCAAAGTGAAGCGATTATGTAATTTTGTCGGGTTTTCAGGACGGACCCGGTTTACCGCCCTGCACCAGATTGAACCGGACATTTCCGGTTTACGTTGAACCTCTTTTCCATTGCTTTGTACTGCGTGTAAAGGCTGGAATAACGCTGGTTTTTTGCTATCGGTGTTCTGTGGAGTTTGCAAAAGCTGTGCTGATGGATTGTTTAATGAAATGAGCGGCGGCGCGCGGCTCCCCGACGCTTTTCAATACTGCTTAACGTCCGCGACCTGTTCCTACCTATTATAGTAGAGCGATCTCTTGGAAATATATTGTGTTTTTAATTTGATGACAAAAGACACTTTCTCCGTAGTCATTGTTATTTTTTTCTTTTTTACGTACATATAAATATACACTTCCTGCCTGTCTCCCAAATAGTGCAGATCTCCATTTCGCTTAAATTTTTACCAGTTTCAAAATTATTAGTAGAAAAAAAAACATAAACATCAATTGAAAATTGATTAAAAAACCAATCAGAAGTATCAACATTATTGGTACCTAATTAATACTACCTTCTCCAAACATACACCTTAATTGTTAATAATTTATTAGAACTTTATTGAACAAAACCACAGCTTCATCTTAAATAGGTAAGTTCTGCTCGATTTGTTGCCACCCACGCGAGAGTAGCCGCGGGGCGCGTCCCGAGCGTCTTTATGTGTCCTGTACGAGGGTTGTCTGTGTCCCAACACACATTTTCTATTAATATAGTTTTTGTGCTCCCGCGGCCAAATATTGAGTCCTTTGTTGGACTTTTTTTCGTACAAAAAAAGGGAATCTCCTAATATGTTGGGACATGTTTCATATTGTGTTTCTAAACCTATGTTATAAAGCCGACATACAAAAAAAGTGAACGTATTTTTGTATTTTTTTTGTAACTAGGGCGTTATTCATATACTGGTAGTGGTTATTTTTAATATCTAAGGCAGTTGTCGTTTGATAAGGGTAAAGATGTTTGTCTAAGGTTGTGCCCAGGTTCGATTCTGTGACATAGAGTGTGTAGGTAGTAATAGAAATAACTTCTATGTACGCATTAACACAGGGTTCTAACGGTGAAACACTTTTTGTCTTGACATCTGCATACTATAATGTATAGGGTACACAGAATACGCTATACTGGAAGGTTCACGCATCGTGTGGGATTGCGGTTGGAATGTAGGTCACTGCATAAGCCATGTTATAAAAAAAATGATTATTCGTATAATATTGATAACTAGTGGACTCGACAGACGTTGTCCCGTCTTAACTATTAATATGAATATCTAGGATGGCCTGTGCCTGAACCTTCTGCTGTCCTTAATGAGCACAACAAAGAAAGAATTAGCGAAATCGGTCCACCCGTTCCAGAGTTATGACATGACAACGAAAAGTGGCTTTGATTTTTATATAATAGATATTATTTCTATCTAATTTACACTATTGTCGTGGGGCCAATATACTTACAGGAAACGTATATGGGAATTGTAAAAAAAATCTACTTTTAGTTAATGTCTATTAATCAAAGTTGAATCTTTCATCTGTACAAAGTACAATCCACAATCGATATTACAAGCTCAGCTGCCGTATTTCATTGGGAGACACGTATATCGCGTATCTAAATAACTCTGCGTTCCTCTCGGGAATACAAATTGTCGGAACGTTTGTTATTATCAAAGAAAAACACTCAAACAGGGATACCTTTCCCGTACTGCAATTCTATATCCAGCGACGCGTCTTGCTATCTTCCTCTCACCGATGCTAGACGATAGAGACAGAGAGATATGCGCTTCAGGCAACTCACTCAGATTACGATCGTAAGAAATAGCAGAATACACGCACGGGTCACCCTCTTCCCTTGTTACCCACTTCAGGTTGTCACATAAAAATCTGGCCATCCCTTGACCTTTGCTCGCAGGCGTCCCCCAACGGAGAGAATATACCGTCGTAGGTATACAACTATACAGGCTAAAAAATAAGGGAAGGAAGAAAAAAATTGAATCATCAATCATAATGAAAGGTTATTATCAACAACAGTACAAACGGAATAAACAAGAAAACAAATTGTGAACAAATAAACTAATACATAAACTCCCTTAAATTGCAATTAGTTAAATTGGACACATGCCATTAGGTCTCTTTTAGCTTGTCAGTTGAAGTTTACAAATAAATTCCCAGCCCAATAATCTTTTTCATACCTCAAATATACCATAGGTCGAATAAAACATAGTGCGAACAGCCAGGATGTGGAATAACTTGCCGGAGTCTGTGTTTCCTGCGCAGTACAGTCCGAAGGTCTTCAAGTCGCCTACGGTACCTAATGAACAAGTGTGCTTCATCGTAAACCACATCAGGCAGGATGCTGGCCAAACGCTTGTTCATTTTGTTAAAAAGGTCTCCTTTTAAACGACGTATTGTAGAAAAAAAACATGTTTTATTGTCCTATTTTCCAGAATGATTGAATGGTCTGTAGCGATTTCATTACCAGTACAATACAAAGTCAGGCCTTTGAAAGGACATTCTTAAGTATAATTCAAAGGAAATCTGAAAAATTAACCAATCATTTTCGCCCGCTTTCGTTCGATTTGACATCGTTATGAGCATTGTTAGAGCGCCTTTGTCCTAAATTATCGTCAGCGCTGAGCTCTGTACACTCAGCGATTTCTCACTAGTCTTCGTTTATGAGTTATGTAAACCAATAATCCAATGTGCTAAATTAAGCATGTTTTTATCCGCGCCAATTTTTGCCTTACGTTTCAAAAGGTTGGCTGAACCCCGCTCAGTGTAAGTGGGATTGACGGCATCTTTTGACCTTAAAGGGTTCCCTTTTGTCGCGCGATCGGGAAAGGGTAGGAATTCTTGCGTTATAGAAAATCGATGGTGTTTGTGTGTGGGCGACTTGCGCCGCTTCCAGCGACGGCTCCCGAGGAATATAAATGATATCGTTATGGTTTCATGATGGAGAAATCGCTAATTCAACGTTCCGAAACAAGGAATGCTTCTCGGACCAACGACGTTGAAAATTCAATTGGAATAGTATCCTGGTAGTTGAACTGGATGGGAAGCAACAGTTTAACTGCAGGTTTTGAAAACCTCGTATACCTGAAATACGAAGACGTTGTAGGTAAACAGATTCACCAATTATAAAACAGTTCTTTATAATACTCTAAAACCTGTTCTAAACGTCACTTACAGACCAGAAAAATTACTTTAAGGAACTAGTTAAATAGAAAAAAATAAACAGCTCCGAATGTTAGTACGTGCATCTGACAGTCGTTTTTGCTTTACTTTTCTCTAAAGAAATAACTTATTGTGCCATAGTAATTGTATGTGTTGTTGACAGATCCGCGAGTGGCTGAAGGTGCGCGAGGAGATGCCGCGCGCTCAGCCCGTGGCAGTCGGAGATGTGGACGAGGTCGTGCAACACCTCGACCAGCAGAAGGTGAGGTTCAGTCGTTTGAAACTCTTGGGAAGTGGTGGAGGGTGAGGAGTGAAGATTGTTTTATTCGCAGCAGGATTCTTAAATTCGTACAAGATGGAAATGTTGCACAGCACCTAAATGGAATGTAAGAACTGAAAATATGGTTAGGTATAAGCAAGGAATCAGTTTAATACTGGTTGCAGGTATTAGGTATCCTGATGGCATCAACATATTTTTCAACAAAAAGAAAGCCAAAGTGTTTCAACTTGTATCACTTTTGTGAAATTTTCTAATCAGAATCTACAATTATGTAATATTATGAGGTTTTCACGTTCTGGGCTGAATTCCATTGGTTAATCACTTAGGAAAATAAAAAAAACATATCATAACTTTCTGATTAGTTGTACATTTTATATGAGCTTTTTAGTGCAAACAACAGATTCCATGTACTACTACTATTATCTTTGAGATTTCAACTTGAGATCGAATTCATGTATATTCAGTATGGAAGTACGATTTTACTTGGTGATCCATTTTAATTCAGTCTCGTGGTCTCCCAGACCTGATACCATAACAATGGTGCTTAAACGAACACAATAGACCGAAAATAAGAGACATCTGTGGGTGGATGAATAGGATGGAAACTCAAACTCAAGAGGCAGTTATTACTAACTTTACCAAATCAATGTACACTTTATGACCCTGGTAATAAGGATGTGCAATGGATGATTGTGGTATGACGTCTACTGTGCCCTATTGATTTGCGGTGGCACAAACCCTTTGTGGCACTGAGAATTTATAATTGAGTGCTGGTTTTGTGAGAGGATCTAATCAGAAACTAATATAGGTATGCTTTTATTAAACATTCCGTTATTCCTATTGGGATTGGGTTGGAATGAGCTAACTACATACAGTACCTAGAAGAAATCATCTTCTAAAATCTTATTATTGTCAATGTTACTTACCTATTTTGTAATGTGCAGTGCACAATAAAGATAACATTCATACATTTATTTTAAGTGTGGAGAGAAACCAAATTCCAAGTTCAAAATGAAAGAAAAAAAAAGGTAAGGCACATCATCATCTCCTCAACCCACTAGCCCCCACTACTGGATATGAACTCCTCCAAAGTGAGCCACGACTATGGGTCTTGTGCCTTACTCCGGCAATGTGGGTTCCTCGTTTTACCAGATCGTGATAAAAGGTTGTGGAAGGTACCATATACCAGGCTGGGCTTTACCATTCGTGGCCGCCTATAGGACTTTCAGACATCACCCCTCTTACACTTCGTACGACTCTACCACCAGGTGTACAAGGAATTTCATTCATTCATTTTCATCACATCTTTTCTTGAGACCACCGTAGGTCCTACGAGCTCCTTGCCCTGCCCAAAGTACATACAAAGTTCATAAGGTACATACTTAAACCAACAAAAAGGATAAAAACAAATAAAAAGTAATTCGTGCTTAGAAAAACTTTGCTAAAGTTATCTCAAGTACAGGTGTCAGTGAAAAGAGACACCAGTAGAGAATCTTCCAGTTATTTATGAATACGCCGCTTTTGTGTCGATATTGTGTTGAGCTAAGTTTGTTTGATCTGCTCCAAGTTCGTCCGACCACTCTTCACAAAGCCTCAATGAAATTCTTTGTGAAGGAATCCGATTTTACTTCAAAGTTTCTGCATTGTGTTTATTTATACCTATGCCGTACCGTATCGATTATATTATGTTGTGTTATATCCATTCCAATATCTTTTATTTTATATACACTGTTGATTTTTTCTTTGAACATAGTACCTATTGTGTTTTTTTCATGAAGTGTTGGGTTCCTAAGCAACAGTGAAAAGTGTGGAATTACCAAAAAAATAAAAATAGAAATGTTATTGAATGTTATAATCGGATCTCTCACAATTTGTAAATCTTAAATATCGTTAAATATTTATGTATTTCAAGAAGCAAACAACTAACAAAAATAACATTACTCATATGATATTAAATGGTGAAGCACCAGATATGGATACCGTAATGTATGGAAACTACCCGTCGGTATTTAACGTTCAAATAAACTAAATCACAATCCAGTATGTTTTGAGTAGAGTACAGCGACGTGCATACCGGCTGACAGCCATTCTCTGACTGAAGTCACGTGCGAGCCAGTTAGTTTACACCCCTATTTATGACGGTGAAAGCTTGCCGTGCGTAATACGCATGCGCTAGTTTTAGGGATGGGACGTAGTCGATCTTATTTATTTCATTATTATGAATTAAATTATTTAAAAATTACGTTATTTTTTATGATTTCGACTCTAACATTAATTACCCACTGCTGTCGATAGCATAAGCACGTGGATAATTTTATCTGAATCATCGGGCCTTGATTGATACAATTTTACCCATTGGGTTCTTTTGTGTAATAACTCTCATCATTTGCATGGAGCTCCAAAGGTTTTCGGTTTAGGTTTAAATACTCTGGTTCTGAGATCAAAGACAACGCTTTGTATTGTTCTGACTCTGAAACAAACAAACAAAACACTTGCTTACTAAGCAAGTGCCTCTGCCTACCCCGCTTTGGGATTAAAAGGCGTGAAGTGTATTATGACTCTGAAATCTCTGAGATTTAAACTGGTACTTAACGTCGGTAATCCCTTGTTTTAACCGGAGCTAGATACATTACTGAATGCTTGATTTGTTTATTGTGCCCCAACCGTAACTAGAACCAATGGTCAGAGTACTTGTTTATTTCCGAATACTCCAAATTGCATGTACTCACTTTTCCTAGCTTGTCTTGCTGATTACAGTATTTACTTTTAGCAAGGTTATTATTTCCGCGGTAATCTATCAGTCTCTATCGTGAGGTTGTAGATTCCAGACCGGATAGACTAGGCGTGTACCATCAGGCCTTATTTTCGGAGCCTATGTTCGCTCCCCATCATATTGGGTTAAATTCGGATTTTGCTTTGCGCAATCAAAGCAGAGGAACTTACTATGGGATTAAAAGGCTGATTAAAATGTGTATTTATTCTATTTTTTACTGTGGTAAAATAACTAGATGGACCCGGCAAAACATTATTTTGCCCATATACGTTCGGTTCCTGTGGGAAATTCGGGAATTCCTCTCTTAGTGCATCCCTATGGTATCTAAGTCTGTTAAAATTCAAGTTTCTACGTTTAACCGTTTGGTCTGCGCGTTCATTGTCAGTCAGTTAGCCAGATTTTCCGTTTTTATATTTAAATTTACCGTAGTAAAGCAAAATTAAATAGCGAGCATTCTTGAGATTTCAAACGTCGTATTATATTATAAGATTCTTGTAACGTCATTGTCGAAAATAATCATGTTTAAAATAATATAATAAGTGCGTTCGAGTTATGCTACTAGACTGGATGTAATTGTACGATTAGAAAGTTTCAAGAAAAAGAGAACGCCAGGTGTATATTGGTATTTACCCAAAGTTTTTGTACATTAGTAGAGTTACAAATAAAAAAGTAAAACATCGATATTTTTTAAAGAAACGCGTTATGACATTATATTAATCGTTTAAACCGCATCCATCTTTCCTTTGTTATTTGTTCGACGTTTCGACACAGTTACATGTGCCGTAGTCACGAGCTGACTGCTTCTCTTTGGTTAATTTCGCGCCGTGATACCGGGTTTAAACTATTAAAAAACATCGACAAATCTCAACATCGACAATTTTTTATCGTCTGCTTGCCCTTCACTAAAAGCGGCGCGTGGCTTGGGGGAGAGGCGCCACGCTTTGTTGCTAAGCAACCACGCCGGTAGCACGTGGGACACACCCGGCGACCGGCGGCGGCGTGCCAGCTAACATCGGAGCATTCGCTTTTTAGCATCTGGAGGGGAAAGACGTGTCGCGGAAAATTTGACGAAATTTGGAGAAATTTGTATTATAAAAAAAGTTTCAGTATGTACAATGTATCACTTCACGTTTTCAAAGTAGGTACTCATTATAAGAATCTGTTTTAAAATGTACTTGACTGGTTTTGTAAATGATGAGGTGACGACGCCTCGACAATATTTCTATACTTTTCTGTGTGCTATATCCGTGTCCCACACACCGCAACCAAATTGTAGTAGGCTGAGTTCTTTTTTATTTATTACCAGCTAGCTTTGACCGTTACGTTTAATTATCGTGCGCAGTGTAATCTTGAGGTCTTCAAATCACGAGTAAATGGGTACCTAATGAAAAAGTATGAGATAGATTGATTAACAGGTTGTACAACCCACTCATTGTAAAAATCGATCACTTTAATCACTTTTACAATAATTTTATAAATTTTTCACGAAAGCGAAAAAAATTTTTCGCTTGTAGCGGCAAAATTCACAAACGCTATGATCTGACATTGACAGTTGTCTATGTCGATGAAAATCTAAGGTTTACCATAGATACTTCCTGGTGAGAATTTACGAAATATGGGCCAAAGAGGTAAGAAATTTCAGAATAAAGGCTAATTCACGGACAGCTTCTTCAATCAACGCTGTGTGTTTTATCAAGACAAATAACAAGCGTTCCACCATCCTGCCTGATGTTAAGCAGCGATTATTCTAAGAAAAATGTAACCAAACCTGAATGAATGACTGCATATACTCTTTTTTGCACACTGTGCATTACAAAATGTAAAACTAACAATGGTAAGATTGCAAATGGCGACCTTGTCGCTCAGAGCGATTTCAACCAGGTAACATGATTCAGATATAACGGAACTTAACATGTAGTGTAATGGTAATGGCAAACGTGTGATATTATGTATGTTTTAATGGAATGTGCGAAGACGTTGATAATTAGGAGCAGTCTCTCCAGAATGTGACAGCGTTGACAGCGCAGCACCTGTCTCGGCTGCCGAGAGCTCCTTGCGTGAAATATGGCGGCCTGTCACCGTGCGCTTGTTACCCGTAAACCAGGCTTCGAGACGCCTTTCCTTATGAGAAGGGTTGAGTTTTATTCTCTTTTCGGGAAACATTGTTATCACAGGGTACCCGGTTTCTTTTATAATACAAGAGTACTCAAGACTTTTTAAGATTGGTTCATTAGGATGGTGGGTAAACACGTCTAAAATGACGAATATTCACTGAGTTTCCTCGCCAGCTATAAGGTAATATTAAAGTAAATAAGTTAGATTTTGTTGCCGTCGAATATAAAAATCCAACAATTTTTCTTCATTAAATATGCAGGAACTTGAATGGGCAGCGGTTAATCCCCCGGTATCGTTTGAAAACTCGAGAGTTTGTTTGGCGAGAAATTATTTAATATATTTAGGTACGAGCCATTTTGCAGCGTGTTGCTATAAGAATAATCTTTCCACCTGTATGCAAAGCGTAGTACCAGTGAGGGTGAGACTTGTGGTCTGTTGTAAAAGCTGCTTTATTGCTTTGTTTATAAGAGTTATGCGTGGAGTATTGGGGTATCTCGTGGTGATCGGCGGAATGGAGTGGAGGGATCGATAAACGTAGCGGGAAAACGTCGCGCCGTCCGCCGCCGCCGCCGCCGCCCGACCGTGTCGCTCTCCTACTAATAATAGAAGGATAAGCTTTGGAAAATTGCTTTCCTTTTAATGATAACAGCCTCTTGTTTTTATGAGTGCCGATTGAATTATTTTAGACAAACACGACGCGGTGCTGGAGGATATCTTTACGAGTCATTATTTTGTATTAGGATATAATTTGCTTATCTAACGTAGATATTTAGTAGTAGTGATTCTGGAACGATTTATAGGAAAGTTTAAAGAAACTGTTCACTACCGAATGACTTCTGTTATTGTCTCTGTACGAGGCATTTGGGGGAGATCTTCTCTCTTTGATGGAAAGTAAGCTGACCGCTCCGCGAAGTTAACGTCAAGTTAGGAGCAACTTGCCACTTATCCTACATCAAAAATTCAACAGTCACTTTGTGAGACTCACTTTACTTAGATTGTTCGGAATTTCAAAGAAACTACTTATCTGTTGAAGACCTTTTTAGCAAATGGCGTGTTGAAAGCATTAAAAATTGACGTGAGCATTGGAGAATATTGACGAACGTGTTTGTTGTTAATGGAAAAGCAAAACTCAAGGAGATATCGACATTATCTGTAAAGTTACATTTTCGAACGGATCTGATCTGTGATTATTTCACGACCAATTTTGGTAAATGAAGATTATGAAGAATATAACACAATCGCTGATGAAACCACAAGGATTTTTAGTTTTTACTTTAGTTTGGAAGTGAACTGCGATCGACAAGCATCAACTCAAAATCACGGTGGAATTAATTTAAATCTTCCGGTACTCTTCTTAGTACATTTTGCCAAGTTAGACATTAGAAACATTTCCGTCGTTGGACGCAGCCATCGCACAGGGCAGCACTGAGCCGTCTTATGACCTATTTCATAATTACTCATCCCGGGTCGAGATAACATGCCCGCCAGCGGCGACATGATTTATCACTGGAAAGATTGCGATAAAAGTACTGGATACTTTTATTACGTTCGCTTCGTGCTTCATCATGCAATTATTACATTTTTGAAAAAGGCGTTCGTCCAAGTTCAAGAGCTGTGGTGACCAGCTTCGAAATTACTACATTGATATTCTTGTTTCTTCTTCTGGGTTTCAGAACGAAAATGTCCAGTAAGATATTTTCTATTCTGAAATAGCTGCTGAAAAATATTCCGTGCACTTCCAGAAAGGATAATGATGTAATAACCAGAGCAACAATAAAAATAATATCCTCCCGAACTGGCTCCATTCTTCCCAATAACCTTCATTCCTGAAGAACAATAGAAGTAACGTTGTAAAATAGAAAAATACCAGCGCCAAAGGTTTTATGTTTCAAAGGAAAAATATGAAGTGCTTTTCATTCCACGTCCTTTCTCAAGACGCGGGAATCTCTTTTGAGAGTTTTCATTTTCATGATTGTTGCTCCAACGAGGGCACGATGTTGGCCTGTCACGTTTGGCCTTAGCGCAGCTTACTGCAGCTCGGGATGACTGGAGAATATACATTTAAGAAAAAAAATCTGTGTGTATGTACATGTGTGTCCGGATATACTCCTTCTGTACAGTCCTGAGTCGATTTCAACAAATGTTTCGGAATGAAAAAAAAAATTAACCTTCCAATGCAAACTCGATCATCTGATTGTGTTTTTTGTATGAAGGTCGTACTGCCGTGTAATTCTGTCAATCTGTGTAATTCTGCATATTATGTGTCAGCTATTGGTCTTATAATAACTTATAATAAGTATAGTTTCATAGAGATGTTCTAACAAGAATCTGTAGTCGCCATATCAATCGTACTGTAGGGGCTTGGTTTTCAAACATGAATCTAATAAGTTTATATCTGATCCTGTATGCCACATCTTTTTACAAAATTGTATATTTTCCTTACATACATGTATATCTCGCCTAAAAGGGATAGGCAGAGATCATGGACGTCGAATTGTTTTTTTTTCTAC